>JAHRHZ010000057.1:19198602-19217274 GCA_024137785.1 Ginglymostoma cirratum | reverse complement strand
AACAACCATTTCTGATGAAGGGTTTAGGCCCGAAACGTCAAGTTTTCCTGCTCCTATGATGCTGCTTGACCTGCTGTGTTCATCCAGCCCCATGCTTGTTATCACCCATACAATCTGTGATTAGTTCATTGTTAAAATGTTTACAAAGTTAAAATGTGTTGTATTTTGAAAGTTATGGAAAATCTTACTTCAGTAGTTTTTTTTGTTTTGAGGAGGGACGGTGTGTTAGCCCTTTTGGCCTGGAAAAAAACTTGTATTTTCTTTTCATGTGATGTCTCTTTCATTCCAAAATGAAACCTGCTGGTATTCTGCAAAGAGTGTAACTGGATTACCCAGCAAGCATTTTAATTCCAGGCAACAGCCATGGGTCCCAATCTTAGCCGGAGTGGGAGTGTTAAAATCTAAAAAGCAAAGGATAAATTGGAAGCTAATTGGATATCATATTATAGCTGGCCTGAGTCAATACAGTTCAGAACAGAGGCTGGTGAAGAAGCAGGAAGATAAATCTAAGGATAACGCAGAGACTTATTGTCCCCTCTACATCGGGGAGACCAAGTGGAGGCTTGCAGAGCACTTTGTGCAGCACCTACGCCCTTCAAATCCCTCTCCCATTCCCTGGACGACACGTCCATCCTGAGCCTCCTTCAGTGCCACAATGATGCTACCCGAAAACTGGAGGAACAGCACCTCATATTCCGCCTTGGTACCCTACAACCCAATGGTCTCAATGTGGACTTTACGAGCTTCAAAATCTCCCCACCCCGACCTCATCCCAAGACCAGCCCCCGCTCTTGTCCCCACCTCTGTGACCTAGCCATCTTCTCTCCCACCTATCTGCTTCTCTCACCTCACTGACCAACTCCCACTTCTTACCTACACTCACCTACTAGCTTCATCCCGGCCTCCTTGACCTATCTGTCTTCTCTCCACCCATCTACTCCACTATTCACCTTCTATCACCACCTCCCCCTCTCTCTATTTATTTCACAGCCCCCTACCCCTCCCCCATTTCTGAAGAAGGGTCCAGACCCAAAATGTCAGCTTTCCTGCTCCTCTGATGCTGCCTGGCCTGCTGTATTCATCCAGTTCCACACCTTGTTATTCTCAGACTTCAGCATTGGCAGTTCCAACTATCTCTGACTTACTGTCTAAAATAGTTAAAAAAGACAGAATACGGAAAGCAGGAGGGCAGGGATTGCTGATTGGAAAGATCACTGCTGCTATATCAATTTTGCCACAGTCAACCAGAATACTTAACAGAGTTGAGAAAGGAATCACTGGAATTTTGCGGCTTCAAGGCTGATGTGAACCTAGCTGAGGAGATTCTGCAGGGATGCCATACCCAGGAACCTCAGATTGCATATGGCAACCAGTGAAAATGATTCAAGAGCCAAATCCATTGAATGGAACATAAGAGATTCTATGAACAAGAGACTGAGTTGGTACAACTGTGAACATATGAACATGAAAATTAGGAACAGAAGTAAGTTATTCAGCCTTTCAAGCCTGCTCTGTTATTCAATATGATTGTGGCTAATTTCTTTGTGTTCTGAATTCCACATTCCCATCGATACTTGCTAACATTTAAATTTCTTACCTATCAATAACCTATCTTAAAAATATTCCATAACTCCATCTCCATCACCTTCTGAGGTAAATGTTTCTAAATTTGCACAACCCTCTAACAGAAAAATATCTTTGTTTGTGTATAAAAAAGGTGACCCCTAATTTTAAAATGGTGTTCCCTAGTTCTGGACTCACCCAAAAGAGAAAACACCCTTTCCATGTTCACCTAAAATCCAAAGAAAGCAAGTCCCCTCTGTCCAATCTCTTAACATAAGACAAACTGCTCATTTCAGGCATTAATCTACTAAACTTCCTCTGAACTGCCTTCACATCCTTCCTTACATAAGGACAAATAGTGTTCAAGATGTGGTCTCACAGATGCTGAAATAACCGAAGTATAGCAATCTTTCTCTTCTCACCTTAAAATTATGCTCCCTAGGTTTGAACTCTCCCACCCCAGGAAAAGACCCTTGCTATTCAGGCTATCCATGCCCCTCACGATCTTAGAAAACTCTATAAGGTTACCCCCTTAACCTCCTACACTTCAGTGAAACAGGTCATAGCTTATCCAGCCTTTCCCTATAACTTAAACCCTCCAGACCCAGTAACATACCTGTTAATCTTTTCTGTGACCTCTCCAATTTAATAATATCCTTCCTACAGCAGCGAGACCATAACTGTACACAGTACTCCAAAAATGATCTAACCGATGTTCTGTACTACCACAACATAATGTCCCAACTCCTCTACTCAAAGCTCTGAGTAATGAAGGCAAACGTGCCGAACTCCTTTACCACTCTATCTACCTGTGATACAAATTTCAATGACCTTTGTAGCTGAACCCCTAGGGCTCTCTGTTTCCCCAACACTCCCCAGGATCCTACCATTAACTGTGTAAGTCTTGCTCTTGCTCGTCTTACCAAAATGCAACACCTCCCATTTATCTAAATTAAACTCCATTCATCCCTCCTCAGCCTATTGGCCCAATTAATCAAGATCCCTTTATAATCTTAGATAACCTTCCTCACTGTCTATTATATCACCAGTTTTGGCATCATCCATAAATGTATTAACTGTGCTTCCTATTTTCACATTCAAACCATTTATATAAATGACAAACAACAGTGGACCCAGCACTGATTCCTGAGGAACACCACTGGTCACAGGCCTCAATCTGAAAAAAAAAATCCTCTACCCGTACCCTCTTCCCTTACCATCAAGCTAATTTTGTATCCAACTAGCAAGCGCTCCCTGAATCCCATGTGATCTAACTTTACTAACCAGTCTACCATGCAGAATCTTGTCAAAGGCCTTACTGAAGTCCATGTAGACAATGTCTACTGCTTTGCCCTTGTCAATCTTTTTGGTCACATCCACAAAAAATTCAATCAAATTTGTGAGACAAAGCCATGCTGACTATCCCTAATCAGTCCTTGCCTCTCCAAATGCACTTAAATCCTGTCTCTCAGAATCCCTTCCAACAAATTACTCACCACTAATGTCAGACTCACTGATCTATAGTTCCCAGGCTTCTCCTTGCAGCCTTTCTTAAATAAAAGCACAACATTAGGCACCAGTCTTCCAGCACCTCACCTACGGCTATAGGTGATACAAATATTTCTGCTAGGGACCCTGATATTTCTCCCCTAGCTTCCCACAATGTCCTCGGATAAACTTGATCAGGTCCTGAAGATTTATCTTGTGCTGATATAGCTGATTTCATCACTATCTGGGCATCTGGGGTACAACAGAGAGCTTAAGTTATCATGAACTTGGAAAGGAAAGAAGAACTATGGGGATTACTGATGCTGATCACTTTTCAGTGACTTTAGCAGGAAAGTGAAGGTGTGGGAGCCATTGTTTCACACTAAGATCAGGCTCACTGTTACATTCACTGATATTCAAACATACAGAATTACCTCTTGGATAAGGTAATGGAGTCTGACTGATGTTCGTAAAACATCTTCAATCACCATTTTCAGGAAAGAAAGAGAAGATATTTGAAAGAATGATGGAGCAGGATTTGATTGAAGGATCAGATTACTTACTTCCTTCTATAGAATATCCTTGAGCTGAACAAGACAGCCCTCTTCCCTTCTGGTACATTGCAGTGACAGAAATATTGTAACGTTTTCTTGGTTTAATGCTTCCTAAATGAGATGATGGAAATCTTTTATCAAATTAAGAAGTATTATGACAAGCATAAAAAATAAGAAAGCATAAATGACCCTTATTTACAAATCCATTCCAACAACAAAGTATGTACAATCTATCCATCCAGGACCTCCACTCCATTTGGTTAATGCACCACAAAACCTTTCTTTAACTATCAACATTGTTGAACAATTCACATTTATACCTCATTATTCAAAATTTGTTTGTGCATTTGAGATTTCCATTATTTCAATAGCACATTACCAAATTGCCTTCCATTGAAAATTTCATTTTTTTGCCCATTTTAATTTCTATAATACACATACTTATTCAGATACACTTCGATGGAATTAATTAAAATTTTATTCACCACTTTCATACTGTTGTGGGAAACAGAACTTTATGAATTTGTTTTGTAAAGTAGGATACTAAGAAGCAGATACTGAGGTCTGTACAGTTTGAAGATTTCACTCTGTGATGGAGCAAACAATTACAATCATGATTTATTGCACACTTACTTCCTTCTGCTAGATATTCCTGCAGTGAAGAAGATTGTCCTAGAAACAAGGAGTGATTGTCCTTTGGAAGCCTTTTCCAATCAAGTAGCTGCTTGTTGTTGTCAGCTGCTTCCCTCCAGTCAACTACATAGCCCAGCACAGGCTCACTGACTTCATGTGGTGGTTCCCATTTGACATAAATTGCAGAGTCTCCAGCTGGTATCACCCTAAGGTTTCTAGGAGCCATCATATCTGAATGGTGATAGAAAAGTATAACAAATTTCAAAATGGAACTAGGCAATGTCCAAAATTCTGTCAGCCAATGATCTTGGAATAGAGTTCAGAATATCCTCAAGAAGAATTGTTTCATTGTTGGCTTGCTCTATCCTGGGGAGGGTAATCAAGCACTAACTGAATATTCTCAGGCCACATTAAACACAGGCAGAGAAAAGTTCCTTCTATTCTGATGTAACAACATACTATTTGTTTTAATGTGAGGACTATGACAGGTAAGGCAAATGAACTTAGAGCTTGGATTAATATGTGTAATGATAATGTTGTAACTAATACAAAGACTTGGTTGAGAGACGGACAAGACTGGCAGCTTATTGTTCCAGGATTTAGATGTTTCAGGCATGATAGGGAGGGATGTAAAAGAGGTTGGGTTGTTGCGTTACTGATTAGGGAGATTATCACAGCTGTACTGAAGGAGGACATCTTGAAGAGCTCATCCAGCTGGGCTATATGGGTGGAGCTCAGGAACAGGAAGGATGTAGTTTTATGGTATTGTACTGCAGGTCTCCAAACAGCCATCCGGTGATAGAGGAACCAATATGTGGACAGATTATGGAAAAATATGAAAAAAAAGGAACAAACTCAGAAGTTGCTGGAAAAGCTCAGGAGGTCTGGCAGCATCTGTGAAGAAAAAATCAGAGTTAACATTTCGGCTCTGGTGACCCTTCCTCAGAATGTTTTAAAAAGTATTAAGATAGACAAATCCCCAGGGTCTGATGGGATCTATCCCAGAATGCTAAGGGAGGCAGGTGAGGAAATTGTTAGGGCCTAGTAATGGAGAGATCCCAGAGGACTGGAGAATAGCCAACATGTTCCCTCATTTAGGAAGGGCAGCAGGGATAATTGGGGAAATTACAGCTTATATCATGGTAGGGAAATTATTAAAGAACATTCTTAAGTATAGGATTTACTCACATTTGGAAAAATATGGACTTATTAGTGACAGGCAGCATGGATTTTTGCAGGGAAGGTCATATCTCAAACTTTATTCAGTTTTTTTTTCGGGAAGTGACGAAGATGATTGATGAAGGCAGGGTGGTAGATGTTATCTATATGGACCTTTGCAAGACCTTTGGCAAGGTCCCTCATGGCAGGCTGAAAAAAAAATGCATTCACCTGGTAAGATGGGAAAAAAACTGGCTTAGTTATAGAAGACAGCGGTGGAAGGGTATCTTTCTGGTTGGAGAACTATGACTGCAATGATCAGTGTTAGGATCCCTGTTGAAATGATTTGGAGGAGAATGTAAGTGGCCTGATTAGTAAGTTTGCTGATGACACAAAGATTAGGGGAGCTGTGGCTAGTGAGGAGGATTGCCAGAAGGTACAGCAGGACATAGACTGGAGACTTGGGCAAAGAAATGGCAGATGGAGTTTAATTGGACAAACGAAAGATGATGCATTTTGGAAGATCTAATGCAGAGGGGAAATATACAGTAAATGGCAGAACCATTGGTATCATCAACATACAGAGGATCAATGCATACGGGTCCATGGTTCCCTGAAAGTGGCAACATAAGAGGATAAGGTGGCCAAGAAGGTATATGTTATACTTGCCTTCATCAGTTGAGGTGTAGAGTACAAAAATTGTCAAGTCATGATGCAGGTGTACAGAACTTTAGTTTGGCCACATTTAGAATATTGTGTACAGTTCTTGTTGACACACTACCAGAAGGAGGCTTTGGAGAGGGTATAGAAACGGTTTACTAGGATATTGCCTGGTTTGGAGGGTGTTAGCTATGAGGAGAGATTGGACAAACTTAGTTTGTTTTCACTTGAATGTCAAAGGATGAGGGGTGACCTGATAGAAATTCACAAAATTATGGGGGGAACAGATAGATTGATAGTTGGAGTCTTTTTCCCAGTGTAGAAATGTCAATTACTATGGGACATAGGTTTAAGGCAAAAGGGCAACTTTTAAGGCAACCTTTTACACAGAGAGTGGTACTGCCTGGAATGTGCTGTCAGAGGAGGTGGTGGAGGCAGATGTACAACGTTTAAGAAGCATCTTGATAGATATATGAATAAACAGGGAATAGAGGGATATAGACCACGTAGAGGCAAAAAGTTTTTGTTAAGAAAGTCATCATATATCACTGCAGTTCTGGTGGGCCTAAGGGTCTGCTCCTGTGCTGTACTGTTCTTTATTCTTTATCTTACACCTGACCCCAAACGATCAGCATGATAAGTTAGTTGCAGTTAGTTTACGGTCTCTCTGCTGGTTTTCACAGTGCAGTTTGTGTTATAGGCAGTGCACTCCCACACAATCAGTACTTGCATTATTTGTTTTTATCTGTTCAAAAAGGTAAGAATGCAGTTTGGTTATCATTGATCTACAGAACTATGTCAAAATGAATGATGGGGCTGAAATTTTCTGCAGTTGAGGTGAGAAGCAAACCTCCTACTACTTTGCTGCACTCTCAGACTGACTGTTTATCAAACTTGTGGGACAGTAAGGAACATTGGCCATTTCTAGATTTTTATTTCTGAACCTGGCACTCAGGGAGTGAGTGAAGTGCTTGATTTTATTTGATGGCTTGTGCTACTGTTTGCTGGTATATATTACAGAATGTCCAACTGAGAGTCTTGCCCTTTGTTTCCATTCCCCCTGATATGCAATGACACAGTCTCCAATCACCAGTTTTCAGTTTAAAGTGGGCCATGCTGAGAACTGTTTGCAAGTAACATTTATGTCTGGCCCCATCCTGTCACAGGAAGTATCGGTCCTTGTCTTCTTGTTTACTTTTAACAAGCTAAAAATGTTTTGAATGCTTTTCATAAAGACTCAAAAATTGAAAGATTTCCTGTAATTAATAGGCATTACTTGACTCTCCTATGTGGAGCACTGCAGGTGTAGAATCTCCCTTGGAGTTAAACGCTGTAACAAAGATGTTGTCTGGTGTCCAAGGAGTTTGCCAGCTGTACTGAGTCTCTGATACATTACACACTCGGATGGTCATTTCATGTCCATTTTGTTGATAAAATATGCGATAACCAAGAATAATGCCCCTAGTTTCCTGAGGGTGAAGAGGCTAGAAATGGAAAAGAATCAATCACACAGTAGAATAATATCAGCATTTTAGCTTTTTTAACCAAGGAATGCCTTTCTATACCACCTATGATGCCTCAAGAATTTTCTACTGAATAGAGCTACTACATAGTTTGATGGATTAACTCAGAGAAGCAATTGATTTGCTCCCAATTTCCAATCTTGAAAGAACCTGGAAAATTCATTTATTGTTGTTGATAATTCACTAAATTCAGAAATGGTATCTTAATCTCAGCACTTGAAAGATTGTATTGCATGCTTGTGTGAGAGGAGAGATGCTTTAAGAACAGATGCAGCTTTTAAAATATATATCAGTCCTCAATGGGATGGATTTTTGTGTGACCATTTCATTGGATTAAAGGTAAGTGGAGCAATTTCAATGGAGATAAAAAAAATTGCAGATGCCGGAATCCGAGGTAGACAAACACAAGGCTGGAAGAACATAGCAAGCCAGGTAGCATCTGGAGGAAAGGAGAAGTCAACATTTTAGGTATTACCATTCTTCAGGACTGGACGTGGGGGTACAGGGAGCTGCAGATAAAGAGAGAGGGGGACGGTAGCAAAATGGTGGTGATAAGTGAACACTGCTAGTAGGCACGACTTGGTTGGTTTTTGGGAGCACTGAGTTAGGTTGGTAGTTGGAAGGGAGAATCGGTCGGCGGAATAGAAGGGAGGAGGTGGGGCTGGAAAGGAAGCCAGGGGATGAGTGGGAAGGTCATTCAGACAGCCCTCCACTGCGCCTCTTCCATTCCTCACTCCACAGCTCTAAACTGTAACCCCCAAACATAATAAAGATAGGGTCTTTCTTGTCCTCACTTTCCACCCCACCAGCCTTCACATCCAACGTATCATCTTCAAACACTTCCACTAACTGCAATTAGACACCAGCGCCCAGAACATCTTCCGCACCCTACCCTTCTCTGCCTTCCGCAAGGACCATTCCCTTTGCCACTCCTTAGTTCGTGCCACACTCCCCACCAACCAATTCAACTCCCCCCAGCTCTCTCCATACCTTCCCCTATAACTGTAAAAGATGCAACACCTGCCTGCACACCACCTCCCTTACCTCCATTCACAGCCCTAAACAGTCCTTCCAGGTGAGAAACAGTTTCACCTGCATCTCCTCCAACTTAGTCTACTGTATCTGATGCTCTCGCTGTGGCTGACTCTACATCGGTGAGACTAAACATAGACTAGGTGACCACTTCACCAAGCATTGTCTCCTGGCCCAAAACGGCCAGCCTAATCTCCTGGTCACCACCCATTTCAACTCCCCACCCCTCAACCATTCTCCTTCAGACATGTCCATCCTCAGCCTCCTCCAGTGTTGCAGTGAATCAGATCACAAATTTGAGGAACAACACTTTATCTTCCCCTACAGCCCGGAGGACTTAGCATTGAGTTCTCTAATCTCTAACTTCCCATCCATCCCCCATCTCCCTTTCCAGCCTCACCTCCTCCCTTCCAATCCATCTACCGACCCTCCCTTCCAGCTACCAACTGGATTCATCTCTCCCAATGACCAACCGGGTCGTACCTACTATTGGTGTCAACTTATCACCACTATTCCGCTGCCCTCCCCCTTCTCTCTTTATCTGCAGCTCCCCCCACCCCCACATCCAGTCCTGAAGAAGGGTAATACCTGAAACGTTGACTACTTCTTTCCTCCAGAGGCTGTCTGGCTTGCTGTGTTCTTCCAATCTCCTGTTTGTCTACCAATGTCAATTGAATTGGCCCAAGGCCAAGTCAGCTTTCATACTTGAGTTTCACTGTCATTCAACCTGCCATCAGCAAGAAGATATAAAACATAGCAGTTTCCTACTTGAACTCCTTTTATTCAATTAAATTAGAGACTGGTGAGTCACAATCCTGAGAGAGGTCAGTGTAGGATTAAGCTTTACAAGCATCCTTGTAAGGCTCATTTGAATGCTTAACCTGTTTTGATGAAAAGCTTTTACAAAGCTGTATTTTCACTTTTTCTGAGCATCCTGTAGACCCTGAAAGACCACTCAGTACGCCACTCAATGGCAACTATCAATGGGTAAAATCCTGTATCCATTATCCACAAAATTCTGCAGGGTTTTAGTGATCATCACAATGGTTTTGGTTATGTAGGTGTAGTGATTGGAACCAGGTGGATCTTGCTGATTATGAGATCCTTGATAGGGGTTGTTAGCCTGGGCCAATTAGGAAGCCCTGGCTAACCAATATAAAGAGGGGATTTAGAATCACCTCAGTTCAGGAGATTGATTCCGAGCTGGCCGGTCACAGCCGGTGTACTATGCACAAGTAAATAACGGGTGACTTTGAGAGAGATAGCGGCCTCTGTGCAGTTATTTCAATGGTGACAGGAGAAAACAGTATGTGCCCAAAGAACGTTCGCTCACAACAGTCATCTTAGAGTTGGGGTAAGCATTTCTAGCATCATGCCTTTATTTAGGAAGCTTGACTCGTTCAATCCAGCTGTCGAAGACTGGGCCCAGTATGTGGAAAAAATGTGATTTTTCTTCCGACAAATGACATTGGGGCAGACAAAAAGCAATGAGTAATCCTTTTGACTGCTTGCAGACCCGCAGGCATTTCAGTTAAAAGGGGCTTAACTTTCCCAGAGGCACCAGACATGAAAACCTTCCAAGAGTTGACGGAGTTGGTTAAGAAATATCACGACCCCACACCGCCTCTAATTCTGAGGCGCTATCTGTTTTATTTATTAGAGAACCAAGGGATGACGCTTGAGGAGCTACGAGCATCGTTTGCGACACATGGACTCCTGGAAGTATTAGTCACGGATAATGGGATGTCGTTTACCAGCAGAGAATTTCCTAAGGCTGAATGGCACTCGGCGGATAAGGACAGCTCCACACCACCCATCGTCCAATGGTCTAGCGGACCAAGCAGTGCAAACATTGAAGGCAGTCTTAAAGAAGCAGCCTACAGCGTCTCTTGATGCCAAGCTGTCTCGGTTCCTGTTTGATTATACAGCCACCCCTCATGCAACAACAGGGATAGCTCCAGCAGAGTTGCAGATGGGAAGAAGACTCTGGACCAAGTTAAAATTGAATGTTCCGGACCTGGGACGGGAGGGTGAAACGGCAGCAGGAATGTCAATGCTGGACACATACATCCTCTAAGTGAGAGAGACACTTTAATTCAAGGGATGAAGTTTGGTACTGGAACCATAAGAATGGACCTGTATGAGTATGAGGCGAGGTTGATGTGAGGTCAGGTCCTGTAGCTTACAACGTTCAGTTAGGTGAGACAGTCCTGAACAAACACTTGGATCACCTGACAGCTGTTACCTTGCAAACAGGGCAGGAGCAAAACGTACCTGGGCCCTCAGAACAACCAGAAGGCTTGTTGGAAACTGTAGGTTCTCCCCCACTGCCTTGTGTTGAGGAAACCTCAGAATCTGAGATGGATGCACCCTCAATACTGTTACTGCTTGAAGAGCAGGAAACCCTCCCAAGATGCTCCAGACCCAAGACACAGTCTGGTACACGCCACCTGTGTCAGGGTCCAGACAGAGGAACCGGGCCTGGGGTGAAAACGTCACAGGAAAAGCTAGGTGGGGTGGGGGTGTGGGGGGGGGGGGGGGGTGTGGTCTGTGGGGGATGGGGATGTAATGACTGGAACCAGCTGGATCTTGCTAATTACGAGATCCTTGTTTGGGGTTGTTAACCTGGGCCAATCAGGAAGCCCCAGATGACCAATATAAACAGAGGATTTAGAATCTCCTCAGTTAGGGGTCTGATTCCGAGTTGGCTGGTCAAGGCCAGTGTACTGTGCACAAGTAAATAAAGGGGTACTAGGTGATGGGATACCAGCCTCTGTGCAGTTATTTCAGTATATTGTGAATGAGATAAGTGCTACTATTTTGAGAGTGAAAATATTGGCATCAGTTATTAGTTTTGTACATCAGTAAGGTCTCTGCATCTGGACTGGCATGGGGAGAAGAGGGTAACATTTCAACATAGACATTGAGAGTCAGTAATTGCATCAGGGATCTATCCACATATTTAATGCACCTCCTGCATCTTTCTAGAAGATTCTTGCGTTGCTCAATTTCAAGACCAAGCCAAAGTGGCACAGATCCAAATGTAGTTGGAAAGGAGGTGAAGAGTCCTGCACTGCACTACACTGCTCCTCCATGGCAGGCTAGGAAATATAAGATTGGTTCTGTGTGTACACCATGCCACATACTAATTTCTACCCTCAATTCTGTACCAATTTGATTTTGAACTTAGCAAAATAAGGCAGGTCTACCACCGTCAGGAGAAGAAATGAGAATGGGAGCCGAGAGATGAAAACTGAAAAAGAAATGGAATTGTATACATGTAATCATATAGCCTGTCAAGAGGGGGAGCTATTGGAAAACGAGACTCCCTAAGTTGTTTATTAAGAATCATTGAGTTCATAAGCCTATTCCACAGTAAGTCACAATCATACAGTGAACCAGGAGGTCCAGGTTCAAGTACCACTGTCTCCAGAGGCGCGTCACAACATCTCTGAAGAGATTGATTCAAAAAAATCTGCAGTGAATCCTTAGAGTTAATGTGCCCCTCTCTCGGCCAGGAGACCTGGGTTAAAATCCCGGCTGCTGCACAGAGGTGTGTAATATTATCTATGAATAGGTTGATAAGAAACTTATTCTTTGACATTGTCTATATTGAAATGTTACCCCCTTCTCCCCATGCCAATTCAGATGTAGAGAACCTACTGGTACAAAACTAATAACAGATGCCAAAATTTTCACTCTCAATTTAATAGCACTTATTCCATTTATAGTAAACATGAAGAAACCATTGTGATGCTTGCTAAAAAACTGCAGAATTTCGTCCAGAGGTTTTTTGGGGGTCTGAATTTACTTGGGATTTTAATCATAAAGTGTTAACAGAACTGTATTACAGTTTGTGAAAGGAATTTCTTTTCTAAATTTGCTTTTTGGATAGTGAATGTTAATTAAATGGCATCAAGTGTTGCTAAGTTTAGGTACAGCACCAACCAGCAGTAAAGTAACATCTTATATATCACAAAAACAAATTTTCTCCAAAGGATATTGGGGGAGTTATCAGAAGCAAGGGCAGGGTTGCCCTATCAGCAACTGCTGCCCACCAACCCATGCTACATTTGTGTACCCAATTGTGCCCAGATTGGGGAAAATGGAGATCCCACTACCCCAGCAGGCCAACTGACCTGGTTTCCTGGATGGGATAACAGCCAATTTTCCTGCCTGGCCAGAAGGAGGGTAATTGTGCTAGTGTCAGATTGAGGCTCTTAGTGATCATCAATTGAGCACTTAAGGGGCTTAACTGGTGACAGGATGGGAAGGTTGTCCAGGAAGGTTGCTGAGGGAGCAGAAATTGAGCAAATATCTCTTCGGTGTCAATCTGCTGCATTAGTTCCCTTGCCTGCTAACTGCCCCACCTCTTAAAAATAACAAGTTATCTGAGACAGATCTTGGAAAAGGGTTAATTAAATTTTGAAATTAAAATGAAAAGACTTGTACCTAAATGGTGCCAATGAGGACATTTTAACAATTCAATGATTCTGTGGCAATGTAGAAGGAGGCTGTTCATCTATGTGTCTGCACCTACTCTCTGAATGCACATTATGAATTAATGCCACTCTAACTTTTCCCTATAACCAGAGATATTTTTTCCACTTAATTAATGGTTTAATACTCTCTTAGATGACTCAGTTGAACCCATCTCCACCACCCACCAGGCAGAACATTCCAGACCTGAACCACTTGCTTTGTGAAAATATTACCTTTCACATCACATTTACTTCTTTTGCAGATCATCTTATATCAGTGCCATCTTGTGCTTGACCATTTTATGACAGCTTGTAATTTCTTCCTATCTGTTCTGTCCAGCTCCCACATGACTTTTAAAAACTTTTACCAAATCTTCTCTTAGCCTTCTCCTCTCCAAGAAAAAAAGTCTCAACTTCTCCAATCTATTTCCATAACTAGCGTTTCTCATCCCAGGAGTTATTCTCATAAACTTCTTCTCTAGTCTCTTCAATGCATTCATATCCTTCCTGAAATAACTCCACAGAGGGTGGCATGCTGGCTCAGTGGTTAGCACTGCTGCCTTATAACACCAGGGACCCAGGCTCAATTCCAGCCTCAGGCAACTGTCTGTGTGGAGTTTGCACATTCTCCCTTTGTCTGTGTGGGTTTCCGCTAGGTGCTCCGGTTTCCTCCCACAGTCCAAAGATGTGCAGGGTAGGTAGATTGGCAATGCTAAATTGCCCATAGTGCCCAGGGATGTTTAGGTTAGGTGGGGTAGACATGGGAAATGGGTCTGGGTGGGATGCTCTTTGGAGGGGTGGTGTGGACTTGTTGGTCTGAATGGCCTGTTTCCACACTGTAGGGGTTCTATGATCCAGAGGCTGGTATCCTATCACCAAGTCTAACTTGTTTACATGTGCATGGTACTTGACACAGAGACAGCTCTCAGAGTGAACAGAACCTCTGACACTAGCCAGAGCTCCCTGATTGGCACTGTTAACCTGGTCCAATCAAAGAACTCCTAATCTGGCTGTTACAACCACTACTTCCTGACCCCTCTAAGTTCAGGGACATAAGCCTGTTCTTTATCTTTTAGCCTCTTCTGGGGCGTTTTGGCATGTATCTGGTTCTTCCGATTCAGCCTCGGGCAGGAAGTACCAGATCATTTTCAGCCTCTTGCACCCAGAGGGTCTGGGAAGAAATTCTTCAGGCAGTAAAGGCATCCATCGCAGACTCTGAGGTTTCTTTGATGCTAGATGGAGGGGGAGAACCCACAGGTTCTGACAGCCTTTCCAGCTGTTCTGAGGAGCCGGGTATGTCTTGCTCCTGTTTGCCAGCTGGCCGCTTTCATGTGGTCCAGGTGCTTGTTTCATGTATGCAAACTTTGTTCTTCACAGGATAAGACCTCATGTTGATTATGCCTCTTACCCGTACAGGGACATTTCCATGGTTTTGGTATCAAACCTCATCCCCTGAAGTAAACTGTCTCTCTCGTTTAGAGGAGTCTTGTATCCAGCACTGGCATTCCTAATATGGTTTCATCCTCACCCCCAGGTCCAGCAGAATCAAATTTAACTTGGTGCGGACTCTTCTCTCCATTAACAACTCTGCTGGAGCTATCCCTACAGTTGCATGAGGAATGGTCTGATAAACAACCAGGATCCAGAACAATGTGGTATCTAGTGAAGCTGTAAGTGGTTTCTTTAAGCCTGCCTTCAAAGTTTGGACTGCTCTTTCCACCAGACCACTGTACGATGGATGGTATGAAGTTCTCCTTATATGATGAATGCCTCTTGACCTTAGGAAATACTCAAATTCCCTGCTGGTAAATGATGGCCTGTTGCCTATGACCGGCACCTCCGGGAGTCTGTGTATTGCAAAAGACGCTTGCAACTTTTTTATCATTGTGTTTGACAAATGAATTATATGCATGTCCAACCACTACGAGTGGGCATCCACAATGACTAAGAATGTTGAGCCCATGAAAGGACCTGCATAGTCAATGTGAAACTGAGTCCAGGGTTTACTGGCTATTCCCTCGAATGTAGAGGAGCTGCTGCTAGAAATTTTTGTCCTTGTTGGCACTCTCGGCACTGCCCCACCAACGAGGCTATGTCTGCATCCAATCCTGGCCACCAGACATAACTTCTTGCCAACATTTTCAGTTTGGAAACCACTGGATGACCTGGTGGAGTTCAACCAGTATCTGGCGGTGACCAAGGAAAGACCCAAGCTCTGGTACAGACATGGGAGCTGGGACACTTTTGATAGCCCTGACTTTATCTTCCAGTGGGTGTAACCCGGTCTTGTTGAGTCTGTAGCCAAGTAAGTCACTTGGGGTGCCTGGAACACACATTTTTCTCTTCTAAGGCATATGCCCACCTTGGAGGAACATCTAAGGACGATGTCCATATTCTGTAAGTGCTCTTTATTGGTCTTCCCTGTTATTAGCACTTCATCCAGATAAATGGCAACCTAGGGTAGATCTTGTAAAATGTTCTCCATTGTCGGCTAAAAAATGGCACAGGCTGATGATATCCCAAATTGCAGTCTTGTATGTTGGTACAAACCCTTATGAGTACTAATTATAGCATATACCTCATCTAACCACAATTACAGGTATATATGGCTCATGTTCAGCTTTGTGAAGGACAGTACCCCCCCCCCCACCACCCCACCACCCCCCACCAGATTTGAGTATAAGTCCTCTATGCAAGGCATTGGGTATTTATCCAGTGTTGAGAAGCAGTTTACCATTTGTTTAAAATCTCCACAAAGGCAAATCGACCCATCGGGTTCATAATCAGTACGACTGGTGGTGCCCATTCCGTAAACTGTACTGGTTTGATGGTTCCTTCACTTTTCAGCCTCCTGATTTCTGTCTCTACTTTTGCACCTAAGGCAAATGGCACTGCACCAGCCTTGCAGAAACATAGAATTGCTTTCTGGTCAATATGCAAGGTTATCTTGGTTCCTCTGATAGCCCCTAGACCTTCCTGAAAAATGTTTGGGTATTTAATTAGGACTTCACTCAGGCAGCCATTTTCAATCAAAAAGTGTTGAACCAATCAAGGTGAATCTTTCTCAATCAATTTCGCTCCATCAGGCTTGGGCCGAAGCCTTTTATTACAATCAGTAGTACTGAACCCACTGCTTCTGATAGCAGACCGAAACCAAAATTGTACCCTTAATCTGTAAAGGTTCCCTGATCTAGAATCTCAGTCTAGTCGAGGTCTTACACAAACCTAAGGGTTGGAGTCCAGAACGAATCTTGTTAAAGGCTGGTTCTGCAAACACTGTAACAGCCATGCCAGTATCAACCTCCATTAGAACTAGGTGACCATTTATTCAGATGTTTATTTTGATTGGTTCTGATTTGGATGTTGCTAAGCAATTTAACTGTTCCAAGCCAGATGTAGATGGTCTTTCCAAAGTGTGCACTCATACGCATTGTAGCCTATGAGTTCTTTTACTCAATTCAGGCCTGGTGGTACTCTTTTGCTGTCTCGAATCCGCATACCAGCAGCAATTGCAATGGCTTACTGGCCCAGATCCCGAAGAATATGTTAACTGTTTGGCTCAGGCTTTGGTTTGTTTTAGGGTTTTGCTGTGGGCTGGTCCAGAGTCCCTCTGTTCAGGATATGTCCTGAGTGATGCTAGGCAATTACCTTCACTCAAGTGGTGTTCTCCAAGCTCAGTCTGCCTGGCAAGGGTGTCCACTTTCATCAGCATACCCTGTAACTCATGCTCCACTTGCAGCATTTTCTAATGACAAAGCCGGTTTGAAATCTAGTTCCGCTTCAGCTAGTAGGCACTTTTGTATGGTACATCACTAATCCCACATGTCAAATGGCCCACGTACCAAGTGGTCTCTCAACATCTCATTAAAGGCTAAACCAAAGTCACATGCCTCTGCCAGTTGTCTTAACCTCGTCAAAAATCCCAACATGGATTCCTCAGTTCTCGAACTGCCAAGTAAAGTTGATAGTATCTCAGAATTGGAGGATGCTTTAGGTTGTAATATTGCTTAACTAAACCCATCAACTTTTGAAAGGGTTTAGTATCTCAGGAAATGTTAAGCTCCTAATGACTGAGAAATTGATCCAGAAGACGTCAGGAGAATTACTCGTTGCTTTTCATCTGCTCCAGTATAACTTGCCCAGAAAGAATAATACATTCTTTTCACATACTGGGCCAAGTCTTTGATGGCAGGATCAAAACAGTCAAGCTTCCCAAATAACGGCATGATGCCACAAATGCTTACCCCAATTCAAAGATGACTGTTGTGAGCGAATTTCTGGAGAAATGTAATTTTTTTTTCTCTCGTTGCCACTGAAATAACTCCACAGAGGCCAGTATCCCGTCACCAAGTCATCCTTTATTTACATGTGCATACAATTAACACTGTTCTGGCGTCCTCAGAGCCATCTCTTGGAGTCAACAGAACCTTTGACACTCCTGTTTATGTCTGTCAGCTAGGGTTCCCTGATTGGACCATGTTAATAGCACCAATCAGGGAACTCATATTCTCTGAGGATCACCTGGCTGACCTTGTTGCAATCACTACATTTATTAATTTATACAACAATTTTCTAGCTGAAGCATAACTTATGCCTTATACATGCTCAACATAACCTCCTTGCTCCTTGTCCCTATTAATAAAGTCTAAGAATTATTGAATAGCAGTCCTGCCACCTTTTGTGACCCTTGCACATATTCACACAACTGTCTCTGCTCCTGTACACAACTGGGGATAGCATCTTTTAGTTTGTACTGCATCTCCATATTCTTTCGAGAAAAATATATCACTTTACACCTCTCTGTGTTGAACATCATCTGATAGAATCCCTACAGTGCAAAAAGAAGCCATTCAGACAAATAGAGTCTGTATCAACCCTTCAGAAACATTCCACCAAGACCTAGCCCCGACCCTATCCCTGTAACCCGGCCTTTACCGGAGCAAACCCACCTGTCCTGCACATTTCTGAGCACTATGGGCCAATTTAACACGGATAATCCACCTAAGCTGCACATCCTTTGACTGTGGAAGGAAACTGAAGCGCCCAGAGGAAACTGACACAGACATGGGGAAATCATGCAAATTCCACACAGACAGTCACCTGAGGCTGGAAAAGAACCTGCCGCTGTGAGACAGCAGTATAAACCAATGACCCACCATGCCACCCTTCTACCACCTATCAGCCTACTCTACCAAATTGTCAAAATCCTTTTGCCATTATATACTGTCCTCCTCACAGAATTATTTACTATAAACTTATTTATTGTCCTCAAGTTATTCTAAAAATGTACATTTAGATAGTTTAGAGAAAACAAAGCTAATGTGTATGTGTTGTGACACATTAGCAACATAAGGGATTCAAAGAGGAAAGATAATAAGATTTTAATGTTGAACTGTTGCAGTTAAAACAAGAAGTACTTTGAGGCAGAGATAAAAGGTACTGCAGATGCTGGAGAATCCGAGATAACAAGCATGGGGCTGGATGAACACAGCAGGTCAAGCAGCATCATAGGAGCAGGAAAACTTGACGTTTCGGCCTAAGCCCTTCATCAGAAATGGGGGAGGGGAAGAGGGTTCTGAA
>JAHRHZ010000057.1:19159966-19183602 GCA_024137785.1 Ginglymostoma cirratum | reverse complement strand
TTTGCTGTTCCTGCAGCCTTCGGGTGGCATCACTGTGGCACTGTAGGAGGCCCAGGATGGACATGTCATCTGAGGAATGGGAGGGGGAGTTGAAATGGTTCACGACTGGGAGGTGTAGTTGTTTGTTGCGAACTGAGCACAGGTGTTCTGCAAAGCGGTCCCCAAGCCTCCGCTTGGTTTCCCCGATGTAGAGGAAGCCACAACGGGTACAGCGGATGCAGTATACCACATTGGCAGATGTGCAGGTGAACCTCTGCCTGATGTGGAAAGTCTTCTTGGGGCCTGGGATTGGGGTGAGGGAGGAGGTGTGGGGGCAGGTGTAGCACTTCCTGCGGTTACAAGGAAAAGTGCCGGGTGTGGTGGGGCTGGAGGGGAGTGTGGAGCGGACAAGGGAGTCGTGGAGGGAGTGGTCCCTCCGGAAGGCAGATAAGGGTGGGGAGGGAAAAATATCTTTGGTGGTGGGGTCTGATTGCAGATGGCGGAAGTGTCGGAGGATGATGCGTTGGATCCGGAGGTTGGTGGGGTGGTATGTGAGGACGAGGGCGATTCTTTTTTGGTTATTGTTGCGGGGACGGGGCGTGAGGGATGTGTTCCGGGAAATGCGGGAGACACGGTCGAGGGCGTTCTCGACCACTGTGGGGGGTAGTTGCGGTCCTTGAAGAATGAGGACATTTGAGATGTGCAGGATTGGAATGTCTCATCCTGGGAGCAGATGCGGTGGAGGCGAAGGAATTGGGAATAGGGGATGGCATGTTTGCAGGAGGGTGGGTGGGAGGAGGTGTATTCCAGGTAGCTGTGGGAGTCAGTGCGCTTGAAATGGACATCAGTTTCTAGGTGGTTGCCCGAGATGGAGACAGAGAGGTCCAGGAAGGAGAGAGAAGTGTTGGAGATGGTCCAGGTGAACTTCAGGTTGGGATGGAAGGTGTTGGTGAAGTGGATGAACTGCTCGAGCTCCTCGTGGGAGCACGAGGCGGCGCCGATACAGTCATCAATGTAACGGAGGAAGAGGTGGGGTTTAGGGCCAGTGTAGGTACGGAAGAGGGATTGTTCCACGTAACCTACAAAGAGGCAGGCATAGCTTGGGCCCATGTGGGTACCCATGGCCACCCCCTTTGTCTGTAGGAAGTGGGAGGAATTGAAAGAAAAGTTGTTGAGGGTGAGGACGAGTTCGGCTAAGCGGATGAGGGTGTCGGTGGAGGGGGATTGGTCAGTTCTGCGGGACAGGAAGAAGCGGAGGGCCTTTAGGCCATCAGCATGGGGAATACAGGTGTATAGAGACTGGACTTGCATAGTAAAAATGAGGTGTTGGGGACCGGGGAATTGGAAGTTCTGGAGGAGGTGGAGGGCGTGGGTGGTGTCACGGAGATAGGTAGGGAGTTCCTGGACCAAGGGGGTGAAAATGGAGTCTAGGTAGGTGGAGATGAGTTCGGTGGGGCAGGAGCAGGAAGAGACAATGGGTCGACCAGGGCATTCAGGTTTGTGGATTATGGGGAGGAGATAGAAGGGGGCGGTGCGGGGTTGGGGAACGATAAGGTTGGAGGCGGTGGGTGGGAGGTCGCCTGAGGTGATGAGGTTGTGGAAGGTTTGGGAGATGATGGTTTGGTGCTCGGGGGTGGGGTCATGATCTAGGGGGCAGTAGGAGGAGGTGTCAGAGAGTTGGCGCCTGGCCTCAGCAATGTAGAGGTCAGTGCGCCATACTACGACTGCCCCTCCCTTGTCTGCGGGTTTTATGGTGAGGTTGGGATTGGAGCGGAGGGAGCGGAGGGCTGCATGTTCTGCGGGGGAGAGGTTGGAGTGTTTGAGAGGGGTAGAGAGGTTGAGACGATTGATGTCTCGACGGCAGTTGGAGATGAAGAGGTCGAGGGAGGGTAGGAGGCCTTGGGGTGGTGTCCAGGAGGAGGGCTTGTGTTGGAGGCGGGAGAAGGGGTCAGTAGAGGGAGGGTTAGATTCGCGGTTGAAGTAAGCGTGGAGGCGGAGGCGGCGGAAAAACTGCTCA
The DNA here is from genome assembly GCA_024137785.1 of Ginglymostoma cirratum. Classification (NCBI taxonomy): domain Eukaryota; kingdom Metazoa; phylum Chordata; class Chondrichthyes; order Orectolobiformes; family Ginglymostomatidae; genus Ginglymostoma; species Ginglymostoma cirratum. The sequence goes on along the minus strand of JAHRHZ010000057.1, from coordinate 19,181,606 downwards.
ATATCCAAGCGTGAGCGGTATTCGTTGATATGTGGGTGGAGGGGGACAAAGGTGAGCCCTTTCCTGAGGACTGACCGTTTGTCCTCAGTAAGGGGGAAGTCTGGGGGGATGGTGAAGACTCGGCAGGGCTCAGTGTTGCCGTCTCCCCTGGAGCTGCTGGCTGTGGAGGCAGTGGGCGGAGCGTTGTCGGCGTCGGCTATGGGCGGAGTTACATCAGCGTTGGCTGTGGGCAGAGTTGCATCGGTAGTGGGCGGAGTTGCGTCGGCATCGGCGGTGGGCGGAGGTATGTCGGCGGTGGGTGTTGTGTCGGCTTCGGTGTTGGGTGGAGCGGCGTCAGCGTCGGCAACAGCGACGACGGTAGTGTCTGTGGTGTTGGTTTCGGTGATGGAGGCGGTGGTTTCAGCAGCGGCGGCGTTCACTGTCCGGGAAGTGGGGTACCCGGCGGTGGCGGATGTGACGTCATCAGTGGGTTCTCCGACAGTGGTCTCGTGGCCAATGGCGGCGGGTACATTGTGGGGGAGGTCCTGGGTCTGGCTGGGGATTTGGGGAGTGGGGGAAGCCCGTTTTGGGTGGTGGGTATCAGTAAGTTTACTGTACTTACGGTTTTTGGTGTCCAATAAAGCTGAGTAGAATTGCGAATTCAAGCTGTGGATCCTACGGAGAATAAAAAACAGGAGAGGTCCTTTGCAGGTCTGGGAGAGGGAGGCTCTGAGCTGGGGGAGTCTTGATTGTAGTGCCTGGAGATGTCTGCGCATTGCTGCAAGTGTGTGTTTCAGGAGTCGCAGGGAGAAGCGCTTCTGGAGGGTCTCAATGTTCTCCATGTAGATATTGTCTTACCAGGATAGTTATTGGGAGTCAAGGGCTACCTTTATATTCATAGTTGATGCCTCTACTTCATTACTTCTGACTGATGGTGAGCACAGATACAGTGCAGCTCCTTTTCTGACCAGGGAAATCAAGGAGCAGTTGGTATGCCTGCTAGAGATGTAGTTCTGAAACTTGGATAGATCTGGGAGGGCCTTATAGCACAGTTGAGACAGAGTGCACCCCATAATCCTAGCATGCTGTGCTCTGCACAACTGGAGCAGGCAAAGAAGGGATGAAATGGATTCTGAAAACCTGCATCAGAGGCAGCAGTCTTCCAAGGAGGAAAATGAGGATACTAAGCAGGAGGAATATCGTCTTCAACAAGACAGAGTGTTTCATCATCAGGTAATCAAACCAGACAGGACTCAACTGATAGCCAGTTACTGTAGATGTGAGCTGGCTAAAGAGATCACTTATTGACTGTAAATGCATTACTGTTTGCATTGTCAGTTCCCACGAGGCAAATGCACCATGGAAGGTTTACCTGTACAGGAGGAGAAGAAGAAGAGAGGCAGAGTAATACTGAGATAGAATTTTTTAGCTAGAGGAACAGATAGGTCTTTCTGTGGCCATAGATGTGACTCCAGAATGATGTGTGGTCTATCTGATACCAGGGTCAATGTTGTTGAGGCTTGGAATACAGAATAATATTTAAAAAAGCCGAACTAAATTAAAATTATGTCCAACTGAATGAACATAAGAGTTACAAAAAGAAATTGAATATACAAATTGCGATGAATGGGTATGAGTTAATAGCCATTATGGAGGGTAAAAGCAAAATACTATGATATGGAAACCTGAAGCAAAGACAGACAATGCTGGTGAAACTCAGCAGGTTTGGCAGCAGCTGTGGAGAGGGAAACACAGTTAGCATTTCATGTCCAGTAGGAAAAAGGCAAACACCTGGAAGGTCAGGATCATTCCTATGGATAGAGCAGAAGTATTCTGCAAAGTGATTATTCAGTCTGCATTTGATCTCATTAATGTAAAGGAGAACACATTTTGAGCGGCAAATAGTTTAGAGCCTGTTTATTTTTACCCACCCTCACCCCGGTCCTGTCATGCCATGAGTTCCTTTCAACCCTCCCTACCCATTCTCTCCTACACTTAGCTCTCAATATCACTTATTCAGCTTCTCTTCTGTCCTGGCTTACTAACAACAAAACCCTGTCTGCCTATCCCTTTCGTATCTTTCTCTCTCTCTCAATTCTGCCTCTTCAAACCCCAACCCCCACCCACCCCCAGCCTAGTCTTCAGCATAAATATCACATTTTCCTAGCTGCTTTCAGTTCTGATAAAGCATCACTGGACTCGAAACATTAACTCCACTTTCTCCCCATAGATGCTGCCAGACCTGCTGAGTCTCTCCACCAATTTCTGCTTTTATTTCAGATTGCCAACATCTGCAGTTCTTTGTTTTATTGATGAAGGTTTGGGGTGCCACCTAGATTGACAGGCAGAGCCTGCAGTTCACTTGGCAAAGGGTTGCCTGTGTTGCCTTCTGCCCTTGTCCAAATGAAAGTGTGCAATGGAAATGAAAAATTGTTGTCACCACACAGAGTAGGCTAAGTAAGTGAGTTTTTGGCTGAAGGTGCAGACTCTACTTATATATTATGTGAGGCCCTTCAAAGGGCAACTACATCCATCAAGCACTTGCACAAATCAGGCATTCATACAGCGCAGATTGAAAATCTAGGATTATAATTATAGAACTCTGCATATGAACTACCTGCAATGTCGAACTATGGTGAAGACAAATCCTGGCCACAAGCAATTTTGACCATGTCACTGGTCAATAAAAAATGATTATAGTCATCTGTAAAGTTGAAGTAATCAGAACTGACCTCTAGCACAATTCACAAAGACAATCCAATGTCTCAGAGGGCGCACCCGGGACTGGAGCTGATTTCCTCTCATTTTGAATTAAGTATCTGATAACCTACATTCCTTCTACATTGCAGCCACTCTGAGGTTCCATGGCAGTCAAGTGTCATGCTGACGCCATTCTGAGCATTGACATCTGGTTTTGGAAGTCATTGCCACACATGAACCTTAAGGACTATACACCAGAAAAAATAGAGGGAATGTTGTTGACAACAAGGTTGTATATGAAAAGCTGCCGTTCATGGGTGAACTGGGTATGAGGAGAACAAGGATTCAGTAACTCTACCAAACCTACAATCTCCTACAATATTTGCATGACATGGCTCATGCTGCATACTTCAGAATAAAGTCTGCAATATCAAAGGACAATGTAGAGGTATCCCATGGCCATCTTTGTTTGAGTCCTCCATGTCCCACTGTCTCACAGACTATGCTGGACTATCATTTGTACATAGTATGAATGTTCACTGATCACATGGCAAAGAATCTGTTCTGTTTTTAATATTCTCCAGCCACATTCATTGGAATGATTATCAATAGATGCAGCCGTATCAGATGTTATCATCACTCTGGCCATAGAAAATGAAGGTGCAGAGAAATTGAGGAGACAGATGGGCCAAAAAGCCCAGAACCAATAGCAAACCCCAGCAGCAGCTGAATTACCTCCACATGGACAAGTCACAACTGTAGGTCCCCTCAGCATGCCAAGGCATTACAGGAGGCCCGATGTCCTTTGTCCTCTATGCAACATCCTCTAGATGCGTGAGGCACATTGTGGCCGTGGTCTGAGGGTGTCTGGAACACTGTCACAAAACAATAACATCTGCTGGAGAAGGAACTGTACCCTGAAGGGGTGTGTGACCGTCAAGATGACAGCTGTGCTTTTTGTTGCATTTGGCCTCTTCCAAGGATCCACAGGAAATCTGTGCGTGAACTCTCAATTGTCAGCCCACAAATGCATTAAGACTGTAAATGATGCATTTTGTACCAGATCACAGCACTTCATCTCCCTTCCTTGTGACAAGTCAGTGCTGTGCCAAGGCAATAGGCTTTGCCAATATTGCTGGCTTCCCCCAGTACAGATATCTATAGACTATGCACATATCAGGTTGTGAACACAATAAAATAATGTGATTGACTCCATTGATAGAAAAGAGAGCTCCATTTGGTCAATGTACAGATTATCTGTGATCATCAGTATCTCATCTTAGGTCTGTGCTAGGCACACTGGGTGTTGTCATTATGCCAAATCCTTTAACTGCCAGGTTCCTGCTTAATTTTGAAGGATCAGGAGCCTTGTAAGGCTGGCTGCTGGGAGATGATGGATGTCCCCTGCAAACATGGTTACTTGTTTTTATTGTAATTCCTTTACTGAGGCCAAGCACAGCTACAATGCAGACAATTCTTCCACTGGGGCCAGTGTGGAGTAAATCATAGTCCTTCTGAATGTGAGGCTCTGATGCTTGGATCAAATTGGGAGTCACTGCAGGACACTGTACTACGTTCCCTTTCCATGTGGTGTTCTGCACAACTAGAACGGGAAAAGAGAGGATGTGCTGGATGCAGAAGAGCTGGGAAAGCAGCAGCAGTCTTCTGAGGAGGAAGGTGAGGACACTGAGTAAAAGGAATATCACCTTCACCATTATAGAGTGGTGGTGCAGAATCAGGAAACAAGCAAGACAGGATTTCATTGACTTTCACTTCCAATAATTGTGAGCTGGGTGAAGTCATCATCCATTGACCTCAAATTTATTGTTGGTCATAAGGAAAGCAATTTCTATTTATTCCCAGGAGCAAATGTAGCTTTTTATTTTACTGGTTCTTAAGATTTTGCTTCTCCTATTTATCTAATAAAATGTTTAAATTGTCTTGAAGGCTTTCTAGCTTGTGAGGTTCACATTGTCATTGCGCAATGTTATCACTTCGTGTGGGTAAAGTGTAATAGTCCTTCAGAAAGGGTTCTAAGATGGTATAGTGTTCAGGGCAGTGGCCTCTATGGCTTCATTTTTGCAGTGGCAGTTTTTACAAAGACAGTCAACCAGGCAAGTCATGACATTAGATGATACATTTATGAATGTGATACTTTATTTGCGATGAAATATCACTTTGTGCCACTATGCATCCTCAGAAGCTTTACTTTTCATTGTCCTCTCATTATGTGTACTGTGAAGAGCAGTTCCTGCCTCTCAGCATTTGACCTGGTGCACGGCTGGGTTCTAAATATAGAACTGGTGTTGCAAATCCTAGATGCTCCTGGCATTGGTGAGCACCTTTGTTGCCCATGTTAAGCATGCAATAGTGAGTGTGGCACCATACAGGCATTGAGCGCACAACAGATAATTGCACAAACTCTCTGGAGTTAGAATGATAGAATCACACAGTAGAGAAGAAATCCTATCAAGTCTGCACTGACAAAAACTACTCTAAATCTACACTACATTCTAGCACATGTCCCATACCTTTGAATGTTATGACATTTCAAATGCTCATCCAAGTAGTTTTAAAAGGTTGTGAAGTTCCCTCCTCAACTACCTTCCCAGGCAGTGCATTCCAGATTCCCTCCATGAAATTCCTGAAATTCACTCTTAGCTGATTTGTTTTGGGATAACAATTTCAGCTCATTGTTTCATAGAGACTAATATAAGGACAAAAGAAATTATATTCTATGCCTCTTGAGAGCCAAGGATTCTGTAATGCTTTATAACCAGCTCTCTTAGCATATCCTCCCATTACCAATATTAATGGACGTAGTCAGTCAGTTCCCTCTACCTCTACCCTCTTCTATTTTCTCTTAACTCTTTTCTATCAAAATTACTAATCTGGAGAAACTTGCAAGTTTTTGCAACTTTTTCCTCCAAAAATTCTCTTTATTCCCTTCTGCATCACCCAATTTCTCATTGTCTTACACCATGATGGGTGCCATTGTTTTGGTTTTTCATTTATGCATTTAGGGAATGTGGGAGTCATTGGCTGGGCCAACATTTATTGTCCTTCCCTAGTTGATCTTGAAAGTAGTGGTGTGCTGCCTTCTTGGACCACTGCAGTCTAATTAGTGTAGATACACACACAAGATTTTGACCTAGCATCACTGAAGGAAAAACAATATATTTTGAAGTCTGTATGGAGAGTGGCTTACAGGGAAATTTTCAGGTGATTCAGAGGGTCTTGTGGCATAGTAGTACTGTCCCTATGTCTGGGCAACAAGGTCAGGTTTCAAGCTCCATCAATCCAAGAGATGTGGCGCAGCATGTCTGAACAGATTGGTTAAAAATTATTTACATCAAATGCTTTCTCTTGAGGAAAGTAATAGTAAGCAATATCTGAAGTATAAAGTTCCTACTTCAGAGTCAGGAGGCATTGATTCAAGTCCCACCTGCTCCAGAGGTATTTAATTACATCTCTGACCAGATTGGTAAGGAAGTATTTAAATGATAGTTGCTCCAGCTTGTGGCAGCTTGCTCAATTCAGTTACATTGGGAAATCATCTTGTGGTGTACAGGACATTGGTGAGGCCCCTTTTGGTGTTCGGGTACAGTTCGGGTTGCCCTGCTTTGGGAAGGATATTATTAAAATTAGAGAGGGTTTTGAAAAAAGATTTACAAGGATGTTGCCAGGACTGAAGGTTTGAGTTATAAGGAGAGGCTAGATAGGCTGGGACTTTTTTTTTCCACTGAAGTGTAGGCAGTCCAGGGGTGACCTTATAGAGGTTCATAAAATCATGAGGGGCATCGATAAGGTGAATAGCAAAGGACATTTCCCTAGGATAGGGGAGTTCAAAACCTACAGGACATATTTTTAAGGCGAGAGGAGAAAGATTTAAAAGAGACCTGATGGACAAATTTTCACACAGAGAGTGGGTCATATGTGGAATGAACTGCCAGAGAAAGTGGTGGATGCAGGCACAGTTACAACATTTAAAAGGCTTTTGGACAATAAATGGATAGGAAAGATTTAGAGGGATATGGGCCAAATGCAGGCAAATGGAACTAGTTTAGTTTGGGAAACTTGATCAGCATGAACGGGCTGGACTGACGGGTCTATTTTCCATACTGTATGACTCTATGACTGTAGGCATTGAAAAAAAACGTAATGTATTCTGTCTTGATTAGAAATGTTCATCAAATAAGATGATGCCATTACTTAGTAACAGTGTAAAATAAATCAAAGTTACCATTTTAAATGCTTGTGTTTCAGTTTGGTGAGCCAGTAATTGAGGTTAATTACCAGAGGAACTCCTGGTTTAACACTTCATTGGGTCTTAATGCAATTAGTGCTTCAAATGCAACTGATGTGCAATTACAGTTTGGTTTTGTGGCTGAACTTGTCCTGGCCTCAAAATTTTAAAAGAATCACTTAAACACTAGTGATAGATTCATAAACGAATCAAGTACAATGAAGACTCTTGCTGCTCTGTGACCAAATTATCACCTGTGAATGCAAATATTATTTGGGTTTTGTGGTTAGAATCTTTGACCACAAAAAACATTTCCGTAGAACAGTGCTTCAAGTGCCAGTAACAAGGAAAGTTTCCATTTTAAAAGAAAACCCATATGTGAAATGCAAAAGAACAGCTATAGAAGTTAATTCTTCTCCAGGTGAAGTATGTACATATTGGTCAACTAAAGGACAATATGATTGAATTTCAGGGCTCGAGTAGACAGTTCAAAAAAACTGAAAACCAATTCATTCATGGGTGTAACTCAGTAAAAAAGTGAATCTCAATTCTAGCTAAGAATAAATAAATGTGAGGAAATGAAACACATTTCCTCTAGTCCTTTTGCTTTTCACTTGTATGTGCTTAATCACTAGTTTTGACTTTTAGATCTTGGCTGAACTAGTAAAGAAGCCTTCAACAAATTTGAGAGAAGAAAACACATCTTGTAAATCCCCCCACCTTCTTGCAGCGCTATCCTCTGCTGCTGAAAAGGCCATATGTCATGTAAGGTCAAGAATAGGCTCAACTCAGTGATTCCTTGTCTGGTCAAGAAGCCTGATGTGATTCATCATTTAGGTTCAGCAGAGGGGTATTTAAAATAATTTAAATAATAATAACTTGGTTATATTCTGCTAACTGTGTTGACAGGAAGTGAACAATTTTTTTACATGAAGTCAGTGTTGAAGTTCTGCTGGCTGAATCAATTGAACTACAAATGGCAAATGAATTGTGCCTAACTGGAGCACTGAATCAATTCATCGTCATCCATCGTTTCATTCCTTGACAATAAAGCTTGAGGAGAAGGGAATGATCTCCTTGAAATTGAGTGAAAAGCATTTAAAAAGTCAGATCTAAGATTTCCACAGTAGTAGGGGAAACAGTAAATAAGAAGGATTATGCTTGTCTCATTGAATTGATTGTTAGCTAGCTTTACAGGATGGTTCATAGTTTCTTCTGTGCTAATTCAGAAGAGAGTCCAACATACAGCAACCCAACAGAGGCAGAGAAGAAGGAGGCAAGAGAAGTGTAAGGGAGGTAATTGGGGGATCCCTATTTGATGAGTATTAACTACATTTCATTCCCTCTACCTCCCACCTCAAACAGTACCATTGATATGTAAACTGCAGGGTTTCTCATGCCCAGAGGATCTTGATAATCCGGCCTAGGAAATAGGATGAGGACTAGCAAGCATGGTTACAGTCTCAAATCCCAACAAAGATTGCAAAAAATATTTACAGTAGCTTCCTTGGCAAATAGCTCTTGAAAGCTCAGTAAGGGTGCTTTTGAGTGACATTGGTGAGGTAATCCCAGGCAGCTACCATCTCTGTCTAACCTAACTCTATACTAGGCAGACAAAGCATGGTTGATATAGAATAGGTTGCTGGCCAGTCACTACCTACCCGTCTACCAGCTTCATATCTTCTATCATTATGAACAGTTAGGTACTCAACATGTAGCCCCTGAGGATTGCTAACCGAAAAAAATTCAGATCTGGGATTTTAAAATTCTCACTCACCTTTGAACATGGAGGGCGTAATATGTTTCCAGAAATGTCTGTTTCCCTGCTATCCATGTACACATCATTTTACTATGTCTCCATATGCAGATCAGATCTTTTGGCTGATCTGGTGGATCTAAGAATGACAATCACAGCAAAATTGAAATCTATACATGATTTGAGATAACAATATTAATTATTTATCTTATCTTTCTGTGGCTTTTTTTAAAATGAATTCTAAGGTTTAAGTTATTACATTAAGTTGTGAGAAGACATTAATTTATTTCATAATTAGCCATATAATTACCTACATAAGTATATAGATGATAAATGATGTTTTGCAGAATGTAGGATTTTAATCTACATTTAGACTGGAAATATAAGACGGGTAAGGATAGATGATGAGTTTGTGGAATGTTTTCAGGTTTTCTTAGAACAAAACTTTCTGGAGGCAACCAGAGATTTGGCTATGTTAGAACTGGTATTTTACAACAAGTATGGATTAATAAATTATGTAACTGTGAAGGCACTCTTGGGTAGTAATGACCATGGCGTGATCAATTTTTACATTTAGTTTGAGGGAGAAGTGTGGCAACAAAATAATTATTTTAAACTTAAGTACGGGCAATTATGAAAAGCATAGAACTAACTGGCATATTAGGTGGTTAAGGGATGTCAATCATAATGGCAATGGTAGACATTTGACAGGATATTTCAGAATGTACAGAATAAACACATTCCAAAGAAAAAAAAAATCCAAAGGAAAGACCTAACATGGGAGTTCACTAAAAAGTTAAAAATGGTATTAAAATTAAAATGGAAAGGCAAATAATTGCACAACGATGATGATGGTTCAGAAAAGTGGACAGAATATTTCTTAAAAAAGCAAATGATGAGGAAATAAATTAGGTAAGAAGATTTGGAGTAAAAGAAAAAGCGAGGTATTGCCATGCATTAAATGGGAAGAAAGTGCCAGTCATACACGTCTAATCCACAAGCTATCACAAAATGTATGAATGTATAAAATCCCAGGATGAAGACAAAATGACAAAATAGCCTGACTGATTGATTGCTGATCACATGTATTTAGGTTTGTTTCTCGCATAAATGTTTTCCTTAATCTTTCTTTGATCTTGAATCAACCCCCTCCAACACACGCACGGGCACGCACGCGCACACACACACACACACACTCAGTACCAGGTGAATGTAAAACATGGTTGAAACAAATCAAAAAATTACATTTTCTCACCTTCATAATACAAGATTTGAACTTTTTTCTCTATTTACTTCCAAATTTCTTAAACTATTTTAGTGCAATCACATTCTTGATAATACATCAGTTATTAGATTATCTTTTTCTGTAATGTGAATAATTTTGGCATTGAATGGTTGAATCAATAAGCTCTTTTGGATCCATCTTGCATTCGAGTCTTAAATTTCTCCAGAAAAGCTAGCAGATTACAGTCATTATATATTAGTGTTTCATTGCAACCATGATAGTCACAGACTTCAAAATGTTGAATGGCCAGCACTAATTCCTTTTAGAGGACGTTTTCTAATATTGGTTTGATTTCTTAGAAAAGTATCCACTATCTTCTCTATTCTAAATTCATCATCTTGCAAAAGGTCTACGCCTACTACCAAGTCACTATCATCAATTGATGTGTTAAAACGTTTCACAAAGTTTCCAAGGCAAAATATCGGGTGTTGTTCCTCCAACCCGACCTTCCAGTTGCCATCCATTTTCATTCCCCCTCCCACTCCCCTGACAGCATGTCCATCCTTGGTCTCCTCCACTATCAGTGTGAGGCCAAATGTAAACTGGAGGAACAACACCGGATACTTTGCTTTGGAAATTTAGGGCCCAATGGTGTTAATATTGACTTCACCAGCTTCAAAATTCCTCCACCCCCCCAACCTTAACCCATGTTCAGCCCTTCCCTCCTGACCTGACCTAACCTGTCCATCTTTCTACTCACCTATCCGCTCCACCCTTCCCACGGATCAATCACAATAACCCCTACCTGCATCCACCTATCACTATTTCTCCTACCCTTTCCCCAGCACTAGTCCCCCATTTATTACTGGGCTCCCCTCCTCCTTCCCAGTGCTGATGAAGGGTTTTGGTCTCAAATGTTGACTTACCTTCTCCTCTGATGCTGTCTGAACTACTGTGTTTTTCCAGCCTCACATCTATAGACTCCGGCTTCCAGCACCTGCAATCCTGATTGCCCCATACATCCAGATCATGTCTTATTAATATAGTACACCTTTCTGTATATCTACAGACTTCCTTCATTTTTTAAAAGTAATCTTACTAGAATTTGCCCTTGTCCTTTCTGTAAATTTGAAAATACATTGACTAACTATCCCAGTATTTCAGTACTGGCTACTCAAATTGTAGGAGGTTTACTTTGTGAACTGCCCACTTCTCCTTCTGTCTGATTATTACCGTTGCTGTCATTTTCTTGCCACTCTTGTTTTTATCTTTCTCCCTATGATAATGTTAGTTTAATAAGTTCACATGAAAAATCAATTCTTCTTCCTGCAATCAGGAGTAACTACCAGAGAAATCATTTTACTAAACCTCCCGGCTACCTTGTATGGTGCACTGAGTCTCATTTTCAGAATTTCAGTTTGTAAAGGTAATGACAATAATACTTTGTCTCCTGTTTGAAATGTTCTAGTGTAATATATTTATCTGCCCATTCTTTCATCTTTCCTGATGAAGTATTTAAATGCTCCTGTGTTACTTTCCGTGGAGCTGAGAATCGCTCAAGAAATATGGCCACATAATCCAACGTTGAGGTTTTGCCCTTTTCATTTAAGAACTTCTGCTTAACCAATTTTAATGGACCTCTTATCTCATGACTATACATCAATTCAAATAGACTATAATAAATTCATTTAGGGAATCTCTGGTAGTGAAAAATTAGAAATCTAATTGTTTTCTCAGTCCTCACTAACTTGAAAGAGTGTTTTGAAGAAGTGATGAAGAAGATTGATGATGGCAGAGTGGTGGATGTTGTCTGTATGGACTTCAGCAAGATGTTCGACAAAGTTTCGCACAGTAGACTTGTTAGCAAGGTTATATCATTTGGAATACAGGGAGAGCTAGCCATTTGGATACAAAATTGGCTTGAAGGTAGGAACAGAAAATGGCGGTGGAGGATTGATTTTTTTGGCTAGAGGCCTGTGACAAGTGGTATGCTGCAAGGATCGGTGCTGGGTCCACTGCTTTTTGTCATTTATATAAATGATTTGGATGTGAATATTGGAGGTATGGTTAGAAGTTTGCAGATGACACAAAAAATTGGTGGTGCAGTGGACAGTGAAGAAGGTTATCTCCAAGTACAATGGGACCTTGGCCAGATGGGCCAATGGCCCAGGAGTGGTAGATGGCATTTAATTCAGATAAATGTGATGTGAGGTGATGCATCTTGGTAAGGCAAAGCAGGGCAGGACTGATACACTTAATGGTAAAGTCCTGGGGAGTGTTGCCGAACAATGAGACCTTGGCTGCAGGTGCATAGTTCCTTGAAAGTGGAGTCACAGGTAGACAGGGTAGTGAAGACGGCATTTGGAAAAGCTTGCCTTTATTGGTCAGTGCATCGAGTACAGGAGTTGGGATGTCATGTTACAGCTATACAGGAAATTGATTAGGCCACTTTTGGAATACTGCTTGCAATTCTGGTCTCCCTGCTATTGGAAAGATGTTGTGAAACTTGAAAGGATTCAGAAAAGATTTACAAGGATGTTGCCAGGGTTGGACAGTTTGAGTGACAGGGAGGGACTGAATAAGCTGCGGCTATTTTCCCCTGGAACACTGGAGGCTGAGGGGGGACCTTATAGAGGTTTATAAAATCATGAAAGGCATGGATAGGGTGAATAGCCAAGGTCTTTTCCCCAGGCTGGGGGAGTCCAAAACTAAATGGCATAGGTTTAAGGTGAGAGAGGAAAGATTCAAAAGGGACCAAAGGGGCAACTTTTTCATGCAGAGGGTGGTGGTGTGTGTATGGAATGAGCTGTCACAGGACGTGATGGAGGCTGGTACAATTACAACATTTAAAAGGCGTCTGTATGGATACATGAATAGGAAGGGTTTGGAGGGATATGGGCCAAATGCTAGAAAATGGGACTAAATTAATTTAAGATATCTGGTCAGCATGGATGAGTTGGACTGGAGGGTCTGTTTCTTTTCTGTATATGTCTATGACTCTGTAACTCTGTGGTATTTGTGACAATATGCCTTAAATATTGTTTTGAGATCTGATGGTATCTCTCCGAAGTTCTCTGTATGTGTAGATAACAGGCAGTAGACGTCAACTGTTTTACACCCAGATTTCTGATTATGACCTGAAAACTTTTAAGGCAAAGTTAGAACCTTGGTCTAACAATCTTTTAATCATTATGGACTGCCAATTGAAATACAGAGTTAATTTTCCGCTGCTATCTTAGCTGTAATTGTCCTTAAAGGACCAATTTTTGAAAATCAGGTGGTCATCTCCATAACTGTAATGGTATACTGGTGTCCAGCTTTTGTTTTCAGCAATGGTTCTACATAATCTACCAACCCCTGACTGAATGTTTCTTCAAATCTGGTATGGGCATTAAAGTTGGTAGTTTGATTGCATTTTGATGTTCTGACAATACTTAATATGTGTGGCATGTTTTGTCAAAACACATTGTGTCTTTATGAAGTCTTCACCAGGTAAAGTGCCTGTTTATTGATGATCGAGTTTTTCCATATTCCTACGTGTCCTGCCAAAGGAATTTCATGATGGCTCAATATCTGCTCATGATATTTGGTTAGTACCACTGTCTGTTGGACAACTGTTCATTCCTTATCTGCAGGTGAATGAGGATGTCTCTACTTCCTCAATCTGCTTTGAATATAGTAGCACTCCAGAAAACCTTTAGTCTCAGCTTCAGTGTGAGCTTTCTGTATTACCTTGCTTATCTCTGAGATTGTTTTCTGTACCTCATTTAACAACAACATACTAAAACAGTTCTTTTGAATCAGCTCCATCCTTAAAGAATGTTTCTGCTAGTCTAACATCTGTTTGTGGTATTACTTTGACCTCTACCGATAGACTTTGTTGAGCCGTTTCTCTGGCCAGCACAAACAACTTGTTCCTGTGATTGTTCTATCTCTAACTTTACTTAGGCTTTCTATGATTACAGGCAAAGCTTTAACATAATTTTATCAAATCATTACCCAGGAGTAATTCAACTCTGTCCGTAAATAACTTCTTAATAACTATTACAACTGTTCCAGACAACAAGTCACACTACCATTACATTTTGAACAACAGAATTGGGATATACTCTCTATTTATCCCATTTGTTACATTGGTTTTCCTTTCATTCGCTGAAGGATAACCTGTATATTTCTTCAGTAAAATTAACACTTTTCCTGACTGACTACTACTCAAGAAATAAAGAGATTCATACCAAATTTCATCAGTAAGAAAAAAAACTCTTTATTGTTACACACCTAACTTCAACAGCAGCTGTGGGAAAGATTTCCAATTTACTACAATGCCATTGGGACGTGTGATTGGGATGAAGTGATCAAATCTATGGTTGCTAAATTTGTTGATAATACAAAGATAAGTAAGAATGCATGTTGTGAAGAGGACTCATGAAGGCTACAAATGGATTTAAATGGTTAAAGTGAGTGGATGAAGATCTGGCAAATGGAAGTATAATTTTGGAAAATGTGAAATTGTCCATTTTGGCAAAGAATTAAAATATAGCATATTATTTAAATAGTGGCAGATTGCACAGCTCTGAGATAAAGAGTGATCCAACATCATAGCATGAATTGTAAAATGCAGATACAGCAAGTAATTAGGGAAGCTAAGGATATTGCTGCTTTTTGCAAGGTAAATTGAATATGAAAATAGAAAGATTATGCTTCAGTTTGATAGGACATTGGTGAGATCACAACTAGAGTATTGTGTACAGCATCTACCTCCTTATTAAAGGAAGGAAGCAGTTCAGAGAAGGTTTACTGGACTAATTCTAGAATGGGTGGGTTGTCTTATCAGGAAATGTTGGATTGGGTTGAGTTTAGAAGAATGAGGCAATTTGATTGAAACATGCAAGGTGCTGAGAGGTCTTAACAGGATAAATGTTGAAAGAATGTTTCCATATGTGGAAAAATCTAAAACTATGGGTCACTGTTTCAAAATAAGGGTTACTCATTTAAGATAGTAATAAGGACGAAAAGCATTCTGAGTGTTGAGAGTCTTTGGAATTATCTTTCTCAAAGAGTGGTTGAAGCACAGTTCTTGAATATATTAATGCAAAGGTAGATAAAGTCTTCATAAGCAAGGGGATCGATAAGGAAGGCCACTGGAGAGGGCAGAAATATGGAGTAATCGGATTAGCAGTCGTTTTATTGAATGGAAGAAGAGGCAAAAAGGGCCAAGTGGTCTACTCCTGCACCTAATTTATATGATCTTATCTGTGTGAAAACATAAAAATAGAAGATTGAGAAACAAGAGTAGGCCTTTTAGACCTCGTGTTTGCTCTGACTTTCAAAAAAATCACTGTTGATTTGACTGTGGCTTCACTTTAAATTCCTGCCTTTCCCCCATTATCTTTGACTCCCTTGTTAATCAACAATCTATCCAACTCGAACACCTGAATGACAGATCCCACTGCTCCATGAGGAAGAGATTTCCACATACAAATAACCTTCTGATCGAATATTATCCTCCTCTTAGACAACAATAGAAGATCCCTAACATCTTAAAAGTGTATTCCCTGATATTAGATTATCTCAAGGAGAAACATCCTCTCAGCATCCACCTGTCAAGTCACATCAGCATCTTAATGAGAGATCCCCTCTGTATTGCAGTTGCTGTGCTGTAACATAAATCAAGCAGAGATATTCTTCAGAGGTTCTTCTTGACCAGCAGTACACCTTTGGTATTGTGATTATTATGAAGTTGTTCTAGCATTGTGAAAATCCACAGACAGCAATTGAAGATCAGAATCAGATGCAGAAATATTTGCACTTCAAGTGACTGTGCAATATAAAGGAAGCAAAAAAAAGTTCTAATGTTTCAGCCAAAACGTGTAGACCTGCAATTTTCTTAATAATTTCATACTGTTGGAATTTGTTACTTTTAAACAACTGTGAAAGAAATGGAGTAAATTATCAGGAAACTTTCTTTGCGTGATTTATTACGATCAAGAGCTAATTTTAACTTGACCCATCCAGTAAAAGTGGAATTAAAATTGTTTATTATCACTGACCCACCAATGTTTACTGGTGGTTTCAGTGGGTAGGTTGGGAAACTGATTATGATGTTGGAGGTTCATTACAGTACAAAACTCAGGTTTCTAAGATTTACTTAGTATCTTGCTGCAAATAAAAACATGAATTAACTTTGGGCACTGGGAAGAGGAGTATTTCTCTGGGTCCCAGCTTCTTGTTGCTGTTGGGGGCACCCACCACAACTGGCCTCTTCCCAGGCCTATCTATTGCAATGCAGGTTGCCAGGTCTTGAATTGACCCAACAGTAGTAAGCTACATTAAGGTGCCTATTCAGCTGACAGCATAGCAAAAAGGCACAGCCTTCAAAATGAACAGACCTCCCACTGGCAGGAACAGGCTGTTTTCTGCCTTCTGTCTTCCCATTCCATTCTTGGAGTTAAAGTTTATCATTTTTTCCTGCATTCACTGTCCTGTTCTGGCTCAGATTCTTCCTGTCATATTGTGCAAGGCCTTCTACTTGCTGGCCCAAGTGCCTGGTTGAATCAAGTGCAAGTACCTTATTACATTCTAGTCAGGGTCCTAAGATTTAAATTTGCCAATCTCTGCAGTGCTGCTGAAGATGTCATTTCAGACAGATGAGTTGTCTGGTGTTTCGTGATGGAACCAGATGAGATAATGGTAGGTTTTTTGGGATAAATACTTACAGCCAGGTTGAAGACTTGCTACACACACCAACTCTTTCGCCCCATCTACACACTCAATGTAGCAGTATATTGTAGAGTCTTGGGTTGTGACATTGATCATCCAATGATGCGCAGCAGTTTTATTAAAGCGCTCCATTTGTATTGGTTTTTCATTTCGATATAATTCAAATTCATTGATGTCACAGTTCTGTTCTATAGATATACAGGTGATTGAAATGTTTGAGCCCACCAGGAAAACTGGAGCTGGCTTTACCAGGACTTTACCAGGACACTGTATAACAGAAAGACCTGAAAGTAAAATAGATACCATTGAAACCATAGATCTTTGCCTTTCTAAATGAACTTTATAGAAATGTCAAGATCAATGCAGGTTTTTTTAATGTTTGTTTCAGCTTATCAAAGTACCACAATGGAGAATAATGAAATCAGAAATGATTAGGATATAGGTTAGAAACAGCACTGCTCTGCCCTCCCAAAAAAACCCATACTAGGATTTTGAAACAAATGCCTTTTACTGAACCAATGTGCGTTTTAAATTTCTAATCAAGGAGAGATAAGTTCCTGAACAATGTATTCGAATCTATTTGTAATACAATGTTTGTATTTGTCAACTAGTTTCACATGTATGTAGTTAGTTATCATTGTGGGGTGATTTAATCTTATTTGTCCAATTGCTATTGATTAAAGAAAAAAGTTTGTTCCTGAACTAGATGTTATCACCAATAGCAGGTAATGCACCAATATAGATATGTAACATACACAGGTGCAAACAGTAAAACATCAAATCTCTGCCCAGTAGGTTAAATTGATCAATCTTATTGTTGGCACTGGATCTCAAAATACTTTAAAAACCCTATATTTAACATCAGCTGGTTTTTCTCTTTTTTTTTAACCTTCTCTTGCACAATTACCCACCTCCTGGCAGTTATTTGCAATATGATGCAATGCTACAGAGAGGTTTGTTGTGATTCTTATCTCCAATGTTCTGCAAGCTGGGTTTGGAAATATAACAGAAGAAAAACAAAATTGCTGGAAAAGCCCTGCAGGTCTGACAGCATCTGTGAAGGAAAAAACAGAGTTAACATTTCAGGTCCGGTGACCCTTCCTTAGAACTGTTCTGAGGAAGGGTCACCGGACCCGAAACGTTAACTCTGTTTATTCCTTCATAGATGCCGCCAGACCTGCTAGGCTTTTCCAGTAACTTTGTTTTTGTTCCTGATTTACAGCATCTGCAGTTCTTTTGGTTTTTATTTGGAAATATAATGATCTAATACATCACAGCAAAGAGATCTTATCATCCTAAGGCCTTTACAAAATGCCACTTTAGTGAATGAACAGCGAGGAACATGTATATGTTCATCTTTCCATTTTTGTTTTAAGTTGCTGAGGCTGCAGGTTTCCAGCTTTCAAGCTGACACTTTGCAACAACAGCTTTTGCTGTCCAACCTGATATACATTCCAAAACATACTGGATAAAGGGATAGGATTTCTTTCTCTCAACTACTTCACATCACTGACCAATAAGCAATCATAATTGTTAGTTTTGTCTCAGTGGCAGTACATCTAACGGTGTGTCAGGAAATTGAGGGTTCAAGCCCTGCTACAAATGATTTGACCATGTAAACTGGTTTAGTTACAAATGTACGACAGTTCCTGGTTTCTGGAATTATAGTTACTGGAATCACAGTTCCTGGTATTACCTTTCAGGTGAATTGTTAAACGATTGGATGCAACAGATTTCCTTTTGGTATTCATTTTTTGTTTTTCCCTCGCTACCTTTGAGCAAGTAGTGGTGAGATACCTCGAACTGCTGCATGGCCCAGCAACATTGAAGGAAAGGCAATATATTTTTAAGTTAGGATGATGAGGGGAACTTTCAAGTGATGATGTTCCCACATATCTGCTGTCGTTCTTTTAGATGGTAATGATTGTGAGTTTGGAAGGTACTTTCTAAGGAGATTTGGTGAATTTTTGCAGTGCATTTTGGCGGAGGGAGTGGATGTTTGTGGATGTGGTGCCAATCAAGTGGGCTGCTTTGTCCTAAATACGGTCAGGCTTCTTGAGTATTGTTGGAGTTGTACTCATCCAGGCCAGCGAGAATTATTCCATTAGACTCATGACATGTGCCTTATTGATGGTGCACATACTCTGGGGAGTCAGGAGGTGACTTAGCTGATGCAGCATTCCTAACCGTGACCAGTATTTATATGGCTAGTCCAATTCAGTTTCTGGTCAATGGTGATCCCCAGGATTTTGATAGTGGGGAATTCAATGATGGTTAATACTATTGAATGTTGAGATGTAGTGATTAGATTGATTTACTGGAAATGGTCATTGCCTGGCAATTGTGTGGTGCAAATATTACTTGTTTCTTTTCACCTCAAGCTTGGATATTGTACAGGACTTGGACTCCTTCAGAATTTGAGGAGTAATAAATGGTACTGAACATTGATGATTGCACAATGAAAATTCCTACTTCTGACCTTCTGATGATGGGAAGACGATTGATGAAGCTCTTGAAGATGATTGGGCCTAGGACTATGCTGAGGAGTTCCTGCAGAAATGCATTAAAGATGAGATGACTATTCAAAATATTTTAGCCAATGTCACTGAAATAGACTATTTGACTATTTGTTATAATTGTTTGCAGCAACTTTGTATTCCAAATTTCCTATGATGTCTCCCTATATTAACAAGTGACGAATCCTACAAGTATTCATTGGTTGTAATGTTTTAATGTTTTCTGTAAATTCATTTTTTCTTAATAACCTTTTTAAAAATATTACTTTAATAAATACACAATGCATGGTAGACTCACCGTTAGATCTGACACATAGCGTCATGGCAGTTATAGTAGTTACTGTCCATATTATATTGGTTAGACCCATTGTGAATTCAGGAACCTTTCCTGTAAAGAGATTTGTTTAAACAATTGACTTCAGTAATAGAAAAAAAGTTTCAACTGAGCACTTTTCACAAACTGGGACATTTGCGCTATTTTGTTTTTAATTATTAAAGCAGCAGTTATTTAAAATTTAATTATGTTTTCATTTCGATTCTTGCATTAAACTCCAAAGTGTCCTCAACCCAAAATCTGACCACTACTATGACTTATAATTACCTAATCTAGCTATTGCGAGCTGATAGTGCAGATGTCAGCAAATCCAGGTTATTTTTCTGAAGTACACTTGAAAAACTAAATCAAACAGCTACCAGGGACCTTGAACAGTTTTGTGTGAGGAGACAATGGAGTGGTATTGCATCTCCTGTGACTGCAAACAAAAGTATCAGAGAAAACCAGCTGGATACTAGAAGAGTGAACAAAGATATCAAGAAGGAACCATGCCGTCTGGAAAAGAGAAAGAAAAGGAAAAATGTATTTTGTAGAGGGATCATATTGTAAGTAGTGGAGTAAAAGCATAGGAACCCATATCTTGTATGAATAGGGGGATGAGACAACAGCTAATGCTTGATAAATGGAACAAGAACAGTTCTGTTGATCACTGGAGAGGAAAGTTTGGCTGAAGAGAAAAGAATACTGTCCAGAAGCTCTGGTGTAGAAAGTGGAGTTAGAGAAAATGTAGAGATGGAAAAACAGGAGGAAGGGATAGAGTTCTTCCAAGAAGCAGGATGAGAAGAAACATGTGACATGCCATTCCCTAGAGAGGAAGAGGAAGTTGGTACTATTGTTGATTTGTTGTTTTTTTTCCTGGTTCCCGGACAATTACAATTCAAATGTAAACTTTTGGTGACATGCTGAGGAGACTCATGCGATCACATGATACAAGCTTTTCAGTGTTAAAACCCAGCATCAGCTGACAGTGCAGCAGATACACGTGAGTAATTAAAGTACCTCCTGGGCCAACAGCAAAGCTCTTCACCAAAACATTCCTGCCCAACGTCAATTCAATTAACATAAGAATTATTGAGAGTAAAGAGGTGGCATGGGTGTTTTCCAAATTTAAATTTCACTTTCAAATATTTTACATTACATTGATGCACATGTGAATAAAGTTTTTGCTGAGACTGACTTGGAAATAGAGTTAAGTGTACAGTCAAGCTTCATGGTGGGTGTGCATTTATGGTTACAGTAGAGTTAAAGACGTTTCATTATTGTGGAAGAAATTATGTTAGGTTTTTGTGTTCACTCTTTATTGAATGTTCATGTTAGAGTCCAGTGTTGTACTTCCAACACTGGGACATGGCTGAAACTGTAGACTCCCTTATCAGTATTATAAAGGACATTGTTTGACATCACTCTCAGCAGGGATGATTAAAATGTTGTAGGTGAATTCAAAGAGTTGTATGAACTTTCACCTTGAGATGGAGCCACCAGTGGACAGTACTGGCATGTTTTTCACTTGCCATGATTGAGTATAGTGAGTCAACACACCCAGGATAGCAAGCCCTTACCTCTTCCACTCCTCCTCGATGTTTCCAACCCCACCCTTTGTCCTCCCATAGAGCCCCTTTCCACTATTACCCATGCCCGACCCCACTGCACAATGTCCTTCACTACTGACTCACCTTTGGCAGTACTGAGTATCCATGCAAGAGTCCATTCTATATTCCCAACCTTGTGCCACAAAGTTCAACAAGGAAAACCACTGAGCTCAGATACAACCACACAAAGCTATTTGTTGCACGCAACTTTTAAAAAATTTGGAACCAGGTACCATAAGACTCTCTACACCACTGACTCTATGGTGAAGGTTGGGGGTAATTTAAAAATGTTTTACATGAATGGGTATTCATGGGATGCACACGTACTATAAATAGAAACCTTGTGAGGTCTGACACACAGCAAACAGGAGGCTGACTTTATCTCAGCATCTCATTCGCCTCTGGAAATCAAAATTTCACATCTGGGCTATTTCATTCACACTGCATGCCACATTTTCTTCCCTTGCAGACTCCATAAAAATGAGCCCTTAAAATAACTTTTTAAGTCAAGAGATAACAAGGTGTGGGGCTGGATGAACACAGCAGGCCAAGCAGCATCATAGCCTGCTCCTATG
>JAHRHZ010000057.1:19093099-19159566 GCA_024137785.1 Ginglymostoma cirratum | reverse complement strand
TATCTCGGATTCTCCAGCATCTGCAGTACCTTTTATCTCTGATACAACTTTTTAAGTCATGTTTTTTTGTAATCATGTATGTAAGGCAATTGCGAAAAACTGAGAGATAGAGGATCTGTTTGCTGCCAGGTCAGCTCAATGGCTAAACCAGACAAAACCCAGAATGGGCAGGATGCTGGAAGTCTCCATCAAAACTTAAAATCTGCCCCACTCTACATTTATCTCTTCAGTAGCATCCCATGCATGCTTCTTTGTTATTGTACTATGTAATTTTACAAGTATTTCAAAAACATTTCTGCTGCTGTGAAGGGTCAAAGTATAATGTTTATTCTGAGCTTCAAAGGACTTAATGGTGTATAAAACACTGATGTGTATATTCTTTATCAGAACAACTGTTGGAAGTTTGTGGAATTTTGGGATCAGTTACTGCTTGAGGAAAGAGGTATGAAAGCTTGCAAGGATCGCATTCAAAAGATCATTAAGGTCATCAATGCACAGATTTCAGCCTTGGAGGCAACACTGTAGTCAAGGTATTGGGTAGTGTTGGAGAGATCAACGTATGCCATCCTTGTGTTAAGTGGGATTACAAGTTGGAGATTCATTGCATTTTTGAAAGCTATTCAGGTTTAAGGTTTGTAATTATAATTAACTTGCTGTGGATCTATTCATAATGAAAATTAACTATTACTCAATAAACAAACATTTTCAAATGCAAATGTTTGTCAATACTTTTGTATTTGAACAGATTGCTGCAGACTGTACTTTTCCTGGAGTTAGAACAGACCATTCAGATGATTACGAGATAACAAGGTGCAGAGCTGAATGAACACAGCAGGCCAAGCAGCATCAGAGGAGCAGGAAAGCTGACATTTCCGGTCTAGACCCTTCTTCAGAAGACCCATTTCTGAAGAAGGGTCTAGACCCGAAACGTCAGCTTTCCTACTCCCCTGATGCTGCTAGGCCTGCTGTGTTCATCCAGCTCTACACCTTGTTATCTCAGATTCTCCAGCATCGGCAGTTCCTACTATCTCATTCAGTTGATTACAGCTGTTTTTACAAATCACGTTAATATCCTGTTTATGATCAACTGGTGAAGTTGCTGGAATTCATTGTTTTGGAAAAAATAACTTATTGCAATTGGTAATAATGAAGAGTCACAATATTCTCATAATAGTAAATCATTAATGTTCCTTAATTATCAAAACATTAGCATTCTTCTAGGACAAATAGCCCATTTGATTCATCACATCTTTGCCAGTCCTCTGCAAAAGCATCTTATTTTGTGCCACTCTCCTGTCTTTTTCCAAAGCCTCTGTAGTTTTTTTGTCTTCAGATTCTCTTTTGAAAGCCATGATTGAATCTGCTTTCACCACACTCTAAGGCACTGCAATCTAGATCTTGAAGATTTGCTGCATGAAAATATTTTTCACTCTGCTCTTGCTTCTTTTGCCAATCACTTTAAATCTGTGCTTTCCACTTCTCGATCAATGGGAGCAGTTTCTCTCTACCTGCACTGTTCAGACTCCTCTCAATTTTGAATATTCTTATCAAATCTCTCAAATTTTTCCTTCTCCAATAATGACTATCCCAATCTATTCCAAATCTGTCAACGTAATCAACGTTCTTCATTCCTGGAACCATTTCGATGAATCAATTCTTTACCTTTTCTCATGCCTTCATATCCTTCCTAAAACGTGGTGCCAAAAACCAATATTTTACAATGAAAATTGAATAATAATTCATTTAACAAGTTTTTTTTGAAGATTCTTCAAGAATTGAGACAATCCTCCCTTTTTGCTCAGAACTCAATTGTCATTGCAACCCATTTTATATTCCATTCCCCAATGGTAAATGACATTTCATCTTCCTTCATAATCACCTGTTAAACAGTGGTGAAATAAGGGGAGATTGCAATTTCCAAAATATGTAAAAGAGATGGCAAGCACAGGTCTGTATCTGGGAAAGAGCCAATGTGTAAGCAATTTGTAAGATTTTGACAGAGACTTGGATGAATTTGAATGACTTTGAAGATTATTTATAACGATAATGTATAACTATTAGTTATTAGTATGGCATGAATACAACAATAAGCAGCAAGATGTGATATACATAGGCATGAAGGAACAGTTTATAAAGATAGTGCAATCATCACAGGTTAGAGAAATGTTCATAGGGATATAACAAATGAATTCATACAAGTTGGTGTAAATCGTGTTTTACATTTCTTGATGGAAACAATAAATATTCAGGAAAGAATTTTCATGCTTTAAATAACCCTATATTTTTAAATTTTAAAGGCAATACTGATGCATAGTTGGAGAGCAGAATGTGAAACAGATGCGGAATTCAATGACACAAAGAAGTTGTCACACTACTGTTTACACTACATTTTAGGAGGGTTGTGAAGGTATTAAATAGGATACAAAATAGATTCATGAGAATATGTAAAACTGTAAATGATTTATATCAGAAGATAATTTGAATGGCATGGGTACTGTGCAGCTTGGAAGGCGGTGCAGAAATATTGATTTAAAATTGACTATTTGCACAAGTTATATCAAATTATTCCCAAGTATAATTAATGTTGTGAAAATGGATTCTCTCACACTCAAAATGTTCAATGCAATGTGTTCTCTTCATAGGGCAAAAGGGACCCAATTGGTCAATTAAATAACCTGACCCCAGAAAGGCATGAGCACAAGCTCTGGAGATGAGGTGTTTACCACTACGGTTGAAAAAATTGTAGGAGCTGCTAATTGTAGGCAGCTATTAGATGGTAAGGGTCCAGTCTGTTGATCGTCCCTCTGTAGTTATGTGGGGATACAGATCTAAGTGCATTGAATTTTGTATGAGGGATACCATAAGTCATAATGCTTCTACAACAGTGGTTAAACTCTTGATTTGCTAGTCTCTTGTTCTACTATGATTATAGATAATTGCTATAGCCAAACACACGGGCAAAAACTCCACTTTTTGCCTTCAAAATCCAGTGTTTTATTAAACTCATTGGGGCCATTAATTGATTGCATTGAGTTACCAAAATCAGGCAGAGCCATTTCTCCACACTTTTCTAGGTCATCCTGTAAATGCTTCCATGCATTCAAACATAAAAGGAGTTGGCTATTTGGCTCCTCTTGCCTGTTCCTCCATTCAGTTAGATCATAGTTGATCTGGCTGGTGTCTTAACTCTACATTCTTGCCTACCCAGAATAATTTTTAGACGCTTTTTAGTCAAGAATTTGTCTACATCTGCTTTAAAAAAGTCAACGATTCTACTTCCACTGTTCTCTGGGAAAGAGAGTTCCAAAGACTGATGGTGCTCTGAGGGAAAGAAATTCTCCTCACCTCCATCTTAAATAGAAGACCCTTTATTTTAAACTGTGGTCCCTCTTTCTAGTTTCTCCCATAAGGGTAAACTTCTTTTCAATATCTATCCTGTCACACCTTCTCTGGATCTTAAGTATCAACAGTATCAACTCTAATTCTTCTAAACTCCAATGGATAGAAGTCCAACCTGTCCAATCTTTACTCATGAGATGTCCTCTCATCCCAGGTATCAGTAATTTTTTTCTAAACTGCTTCCGTTACATTAATACCATTTCTTAAACAAAAGACCAAAACTGTGGTCTCATCAAAACCCTGTACAACTATAGCAAAACATCCTTACTTTTATATTTCTTTCCCTTGGTGATAGACAACAACATTTTATTTGCCTTACAAATTACCTGTTGTACCTGCATACTAACCTTACATGATTCATGTACCAGGACACCCAGATTCCTCTGTGTGAAAGAGTTCTGCACTCGCTCTCCATTTAACTAATAGGTGGTGTCATGACTCACTGGGGATAGTGCACTGTAAATCAAACCTCATGTTTCCCCGAGTCATTACAAATGTGAAAATTTGAGTAAACCACCAAATTGCTCAATTCTACTTAACTGTCTAATTCAGGTTAAAAGAATATGCACACCAGTCTTTTTTCCATTAATGATAACATGACTATTTATTGTAATCAACCTGTTTTTAAACCAACGGCAAAATGTAGTTCAGATGGATTACTAATCTATAATGGTATAACTTAAACAAATACAGGATTTTTAATTTATGTAACTTAAACTTTACTCAAAACACACACAAAAGAAAACATAAATTCTATGAGTTGGTGGGGGGGGGGTGGGGGAGGAGGTGGGGAAGAACAATACTCAGAAGAACAGTCTCATGTTACCAGCCCAAAATCCCAAATGGATTTGTTTCACTGTCCTTTTCCTTTGTTTAGTGATAACTTGATGTTAACTACAGAGCGACGATCTGTCTTTAGTTCATTCAGAGATAAAAGGTACTGCAGATGCTGGAGAATCCGAGATAACAAGCATGGGGCTGGATGAATGGATCATCGGTCAGGCATTGGTATAGAAGTTGGCAAGTCATGTTGCAACTGTATAAGACTTTGGCCAGGCTACATTTGGAGTATTATGTGCAGTTCTGGTTGCCACGCTATAGGAAGGCTGTGGAGGCTTTGGGGAAGGTGAGAAATGGTTTTACCAGAGTGTTAGCTGGATTAGAGTGTACTGTATTAGCTATAAGAGGAGGTTGGACACATTTTGTTTTTGCTAGAGTGTCAGAGGCCGAGGGATGACCCAATAGAAGCATATAAAATTATGAGGCATGGATAGGTTAGATTGTCAGAGTATTTTTCCCTAAAGCGGAAATGCCAAACACTAGATGGGTGTAGGTATAAGATGAGGGGGGCCAATTTAAAAGTGATGTGCTGAGGCAAGCTTTTTTTACACAGAGGGAGGTAGGTGCCTGAAATGTGTGCAGAGGAGGTGGTAAAAGCAGATACAACAGCAACACTTAAGAGGCACTTAGGCAGACATATGAACAGGCAGCGAATAGACCATTTGCAGGCAGATGGGATTTGTTTGGAATGGCATCTCTGTTGGTGCAGACATTGTAGGCTGAAGGGCTTTTTTCCTTTGCGCTATATTCCACGAGTGTAGGTAATGTTTGAAACATATTGTGAGAATGTGGTGGAGGCATTCAATCAAGGCATTCAGACTATTATTTGGAAAGGAACAATGTGAGGGTTGTAGGGAGAACAATAGAATGGCATGAAATAAAAAAATGAAAATGAAAAGCTGATTCAAAGCCAGTGCTGACGCAGTTGGCTAAATGGTCTCCTGCAGCACTGTAACAATCGTGGGATTGGATCTAGTTGATATGCACATATAGAAACCTGTTACACAGACTCAACAGGCCAAATGGCTTCCTTCTGTGTTGCAAGTATTCTATGCTTGCATGATTTTAATGTATTACGCCATCCTTCAGAACAAGATTTTCAAAAATATCTCATCACAGTTTCAACAATGTGAGTGCAAGGGGGTAGAAGTCATTCTTCAGCGGTACAAAGCCCTACTCAGACCTAATCTGGAGTACTACAAGCAATTCTAGGCATCACACTTTAGGAAATAAATACTGGCCTTGGAGGAAGTGCAGCATAACTTTACTAGAATGATACCTGAACTTCAAAGAGTAAATTATAAGCAGCCGGTACTTTAATGAGGATTGTATTTCCCAGAATTTGGACAGTTAGGGCAGATTTGATTGAAATTTTCAAGATATTAAGGCAGAGTAGACAGTGCGAAACTATTGAGATAACAAGGTGTAGAGCTGGATGAACACAGCAGGCCAAGAAACTATCTCTCCTGCTAGGGAGGTTAGATCTAGGAGATATAATCTAAATTTTGGAATTAGACTTAACAAGAGTGAAATTAGGAGAAATGCCTTCACAAAAATAGGTGTTGGAAATCTGGGATCTCTTGTAGTGGAAGCATATTATAACACTACCTGGATCTAAGCAAAATGGAGTCATATGGCTCCTTTAATTCCATCTATAAAAGCTCTATCCTGTACAAGATGAACTGTGATCAATGCAATGGTGACTAGCCACACTTTGCCATGACACTTGGACTCAATTTTTAATCTCACCCAGATAGAACGTGGGGGTAGCTTATATTTAGATTGGAGTTACATGAGTACTGCCCTGGTGTTGGAGAATCTAGCTGAGCAAGGTAATTGCTCATATATAAATAATTTGGTTGTGATCCAGCTGATAATCAGTTAACCAACACTGTTCCAGATATCCGAGCCATCCAGTTATCCCATTTCCACTGTCCTTCATCCACACCTTTGAGCCTCTTTTTCAGATTTGAAATACTCATTCACTTCTCTTAAAAGTTGCTTGAGATTCTGCTTCTACCCTTGTTTCTGGTAGGACATTGTATGCTCCAACATCTTAAGTGTGAAAAAAAGATATTTTCCCATCCTTGCCCTTTGTTGATAATCTTAATGTTATCCTGAACAGTTACCAATTCACCATTCACCATTCATTGGAAGTAGGTTTTCTGGGTTTACTTTATGTCAAATGATGTATTTATAATATAGTAATGGATTTTTCACCAAGCGAGAGTAGCTATTTCTAAAGAATTTTTTTTATAAAGCTAAAAGTTTTAATAGTTGCATGTTCTTTAGTTTTAGCGAATATACAATTACACTAAATTCTGTGATAAAAATCACAATAATGATGAAAATAGTCCATTTGTATTACCTTGTTCTACACGAAGAGCTTTTTCTTCCCAATTGTACTGTATTCCTTCCTGAGCGGTGTCTCTGGTGTAATCTTCCTATCTGCTTGTTTCCTCAACAAAGAACTCCTATTCCACAAAGTTTGGCATGAGAAGGTGCTGCACGAGCACCTAAGCTGATGCTAAGCAGAGTCCTGTCTTTTCCACTTGAGTAAGCAATGAAACACACGACTCATTGGGAAACCCCCTTTAGGGGCTGAATTTTGTGGCCCTTTGTCAAACGTCAGCAAGAGCCAATCTACTTCCTTCACATGCAAAAGACTTTACATTACACATTTTTTTTAAAAGCAGAAAATGATGATTGGCAGCGCTTACATTGCTACAAGAATATTCTTGCTGTTTAAAATATACAAATAGTATGTCAGATATATTTTAAATTATTCTCATAACAGTTCTTCAAGAGGGGTAATTATTTCAAAGTTTGAAAAATATATATGCAGAAAAAACTCTCAAAACAACAGGGTGTTGAAAAACTCACGGAAACTTTTGATGTTTCAATTATTTCCTGTTTAAATGGATTATGATCTTTCAAAATAAGAAAGATTTTGTGCAAGAAATAATTATCAAAGTTGATATAAGCTTGAATTGAGTTTCTTCCCTTTCAATAAGATATTGAAGTTTCAAAACCAGTTCACAATTAAACTACTTCAGTATGTTGATATCCGTTCTCTCATGAGAACTTGACCCATTTTGTACACCTACACCACAATTCTGAAAAGTTGTAATACAAAAAGTTGGCTTTAATTTAATAGAAATGAAGGTCACATGTATACACTTATACCTTAGTCATTAACTTTTGTGGTCATTAGTTTGATATAGTTAAGAATTTCCATTCAGCATAAAAGGTGGTTATTAATTCCATTAGAAAAAAACAGTAGTTTTTGTCATTTAACTGGCAATGATGAAGTACTGGAATGTGCCACATTTTGAGCATACGGTACAAATAGGTCCCTACACGGACTTTGCTAATGTTAGCTTGACCACCTTCTGCAACTGCGCATAAGGGAGGGGAATGAGCAGCTGAAATTATCCCATTTAATTGCTCTCTAATGGTCGACCGCACTCTCATACACATGATCTAATACCACGTAGGAACAAATGGCCTGCTTATTTTTGCTGGCTGAGCTCATGCCAAACAAACAACTTTATACTTATGTTACATCACACTTCTCATAACTTCAGGTTATCCAAACTGGGTAAGTAATTTGCAGTGAACCTTTACTTGTAATGTTGGGAACACTACTAACATTTGTGAAATAAATATTTTAGAGATGATCAAATAGTTGATGATGCTCCAAAAACTATTTTGGTTCTTTGTAAAAAGGCACAGATTCTTTTACATCCATTCAAGAGAGCAGACAAGGCCACAGATAAACATCTTATGAGGAAAATCTACATCTCTCCTCTCTTTTTTGGCTCTTTTCCATGTTACGTGGTGTTGTTAGAATACTAGTCATTTACATTTCCTCATCTTCATTCATTTGGATGTTTGGATTTGTTAGGTAGTTCTACAGCCAAATGCTCTTTCCGTCACTAATCTCTCCAATTATCTGGGCTTGGAACTATCATCAATGTCTGCTATGTTGCAATCCAGACCTGAAAGCTAAGTCTGGCTAGGCATGACTAACATTTATCTATAAAGTAGACAAAATGTGAGGTCCAAGAAGAAAGAATAAAGCCACGATTGCGTGGTTTTAAACAACCAACAATAACCTTAAATACAACTTTAAAGCAGTAATACAATCTAAAATACTTGTACAATTTATCTCTAGCAACCAGAATTAACTTATGTTAAGAATGAGAAATAGACTATGCTTGAAAACTCCACAATCCACAGCAAATAAAAAAATGCTGCCTTTAATTCTTGATCTGTGATTTGGTAATCCTCAAACCTGCTGAAAGCCTTGCAATAAAAACATTACCTATTGGTGAGCAGAATTGAACGTTGCCACCTTTCGACACTTAGAACTGTTGTTTCATAAACGTTATATTCTCACAGAATGAGAGAAGTGGATTTCATCACAACTGGCCTGCCTGCCCCAGTTAAGTGTGGCACCTGCATTATACACAACAATTTTAATCTCAACACTATTACAGGTTCAATGCAAGAGCAAAGAAAGATGAAAGGACTCAGTGATCAACAGCTTCTAGGTCAGAAAAAGCACTGGGAGGAAATGTTCGGTGAAACAAGATATTACCTGTATTCTCTCCCATACACCTTTATCTGGTGCTGTTAAGTACCTGAATTTATATCCAGCTCCTCACACTATCACCAAGGAAGTTGTATCTAAAGGATGCTACGCATGAGGTAGTACAGTGCTATTTAAAACTGCTAGAATATTTTCCCTCCTCTTTTGCCTCCCTCGTATGCCTGATTCTGCTGTCACTGGTCAGCCTCAGTATTTTGTCACAAACAGCTATTAGTTGCAATCCTGTGATACCAAGTGCTTTCAGGTTCTATAACCATGGGGAACATCACAGTCAACTAGGACAGTGTGCTAAATGTACAAAATTAGGGCTATTTGGTGCAGGGTAACAGAATAATGTGGTTTTTGTGACATAGTGGTAATGCATCTACCTTTGGGCTTGAAGGTCCGAGTTCAAGTCTCGCCTATCCCAGTTGTATAACATCACATATGTGGGTGGTTAGCTCAGTTGGTGGGTGTAATGCAGAGTGGCAACAACATCATGGGTTTAATTCCTGTACCAGGTGCGGTCACCATAAGGGTTCTTGACCTTGCCCCTTGCCTGAGACATGGTGACCCTCAGGTTAAACTCATCACGCATCCTTCTAATGAGACAGCAGTCCTATGGTCCTCTGGGACTTGTGACTTTACCTTACCTTTACATAATCAACCTATTCAAACATGTTAACATAGAACATAGAACAATACAGCGCAGAACAGGCCCTTCGGCCCTCGATGTTGCGCTGACCTGTGAACTAATCTAAGCCCACCCCCTACACTATCCCATCATCATCCATATGCTTATCCAAGGACTGTTTAAATGCCCCTAATGTGGCTGAGTTAACTACATTGGCAGGCAGGGCATTCCACGCCCCTACCACTCTCTGAGTAAAGAACCTGCCTCTGACATCTGTCTTAAATCTATCAGCCCTCAATTTGCAGCAATGCCCCCTCGTACCAGCCGACGTCATCATCCTAGGAAGAAGACTCTCACTGTCCACCCTATCTAATCCTCTGATCATTTTGTATGTCTCTATTAAATCCCCTCTTAGCCTTCTCCCCTCCAATGAGAACAGACCCAAGTCCCTCAGCCTTTCCTCATAAGACCTTCGCTCCAGACCAGGCAACATCCTGGTAAATCTCCTCTGCACCTTTTCCAATGCTTCCACATCCTTCCTGTAATGGGGCGACCAGAACTGTACGCAATATTCCAAGCGAGGCCGCACTAGCGTTTTGTACAGTTGCGGCATGACATCATGGCTCCGGAACTCAATCCCTCTACCAATGAAACCTAACACACTGTATGCCTTCTTAACAGCACTATCAACCTGGGTGGCAACTTTCAGGGATCTGTGTACCTGGACACCAAGATCCCTCTGCACATCCACACTACCAAGAATCTTTCCATTGACCCAGTATTCTGCCTTCCTATTATTCTTCCCAAAGTGCATCACCTCACATTTATCTGCATTGAACTCCATTTTCCACCTTTCAGCCCAATTCTGCAGTTTATCCAAGTCTCCCTGCAACCTGCAACATTCTTCCACACTGTCCACCACTCCACTGACTTTAGTGTCAGCTGCAAACTTATTAACCCATCCACCTATGTCCGCGTCCAAGTCATTTATAAAAATGACAAACAGAAGTGGTCCCAAAACAGATCCTTGTGGCACACCACCAGTAACCGGACTCCAGGCTGAATATTTTCCATCAACCACCACTCTTTGCCTTCTTTCAGAAAGCCAGTTTCTAATCCAAACTGCTAAATCTCCCTCAATCCCATTCCTCCGCATTTTCTCCAATAGCCTACCATGTGGAACCTTATCAAAGGCTTTACTGAAGTCCATGTACACCACGTCAACTGCCCTACCCTCATCCACATGCTTGGTCACCTTCTCAAAAAACTCAATGAGGTTTGTGAGACACAACCTGCCCTTGACAAATCCATGTTGACTATCTCCAATCAAATTGTTGCTTGCTAGATGATTATAAATCCTATCTCTTATAATCCTTTCCAAAACTTTTCCTACAACAGATGTAAGGCTCACTGGTCTATAATTACCTGGGTCATCTCTTCTGCCCTTCTTGAACAAGGGCACAACATTTGCAATCCTCCAGTCCTCTGGTACTAAACCTGTAGACAATGATGACTCAAAGATCAAGGCTAAAGGCTCCGCCATCTCCTCCCTAGCTTCCCAGAGAATCCTCGGAAAAATCCCATCCGCTCCAGGGGATTTATCTACCTTCACAGCTTCTAGAATTGATAACACCTCCTCCTTACTAACCTCAATCCTTTCAAGTCTAATAGCCCGTATCTCAGTCTTCTCCTCTACAATATTCTCCTTTTCCTGAGTGAAAACAGATGAGAAATATTCGTTTAGCACCTCTCCGATCTCCACAGGGTCCACACACAACTTCCCACTTCTGTCTTTGACTGGCCCTATTCTTACCCTAGTCATCCTTTTATTCCCCACATACCTATAGAAAGCTTTAGGGTTCTCCTTTATTCTACCTGCTAATGACTGCTCATGTCCCCTCCTTGCTCTTCTTAACTCTCTCTTTAAATCCTTCCTAGCTAATCTGTAACTCTCCATCGCCTCATCTGAACCCTCTCGTCTCAATGTCACATTAGCCTCCCTCTTCCGCTTAACAAGAGATACAATTTCTTTTGTAAACCAAGGTTCCCTTACCTTATCACTTCCTCCCTGCCTGACAGGGACATACCTATCAAGGACACACAATATCTGTTCCTTAAACCAGCTCCACATTTCAATTGTCCCCATCCCCTGCATTTTGCTACTCCATTCTATACCTCCTAAGTCTTGCCTAATCGCATTATAATTGCCCTTCCCCCATCTATAACTCTTTCCCAGTGGCATGTTCCTATCCCTTTCCATCGCTAAACTAAACATTACCGAATTATGGTCACTCTCTCCAAAGTGCTCACCTACCACTAAATCAAACACCTGGCCTGGTTCATTACCAAGTACCAGATCCAGTGTGGCCTCCCCTCTTGTCGGCCCTTCGACATACTGTGTCAGGAAACCCTCCTGCACACATTGGATAAAAACCGATCCATCCGACGTACTAGAGTTATAGCATTTCCAGTCAATGTTGGGGAAGTTAAAGTCTCCCATAATGACCACCCTGTTCCTTTCACTCCTGCCCAGAATCGTTTTGCCGATCCTCTCCTCCACATCCCTGGAACTTTGCGGAGGCCTATAAAAAACTCCTAGCAGTGTGACCTCTCCTCTCCTGTTTCTGACCTCAGCCCATACCACCTCAGTAGATGAGTCCTCGTCAAAAGTTCTTTCAGCCACCGTTATACTGTCCTTGACTAACAAAGCCACACCTCCCCCTCTATTACCACCTTCCCTGATCCTTATGAAAGATCTAAACCCTGGAACCTGCAACATCCATTCCTGACCCTGCTCTATCCACGTCTCCGAAATAGCCACAACATCGAAGTCCCAGGCACCTATCCATGCTGCAAGCTCACCTACCTTATTCCAGATACTCCTGGCATTGAAGTAGACACACTTCAAACCAGCTTGCTGTCTGCCAGCACACTCCTGTGACGGTGAAATCCTGTCCATGTCCTCCCTACTCTCAACCTCCTGTGTACTGGAACTACACCACAGGTTCGCATGCCCCTGCTGAGCTAGTTTAAATCCACCCGAATAGCACTAGCAAATTTCCCACCCAGGATATTAGTACCCCTCTGGTTCAAGTGAAGACCGTCCTGTTTGTAGAGGTCCCACCTTCCCCAGAATGAGACCCAGTTATCCATATACCTGAAACCCTCCCACCTGCACCATCCCTGCAGCCACGTGTTCAGCTGATATCTCTCCCTGTTCTTTGCCTCGCTATCATGTGGCACGGGTAACAAACCAGAGATAACAACCCTGTTTGTTCTAGCTCTCAGCTTCCACCCTAGCTCCCTGAAATCCTGCCTTATATCCCTATCCCTCTTTCTACCTATGTCATTGGTACCTATGTGGACCACGACTTGGGGCTGGTCACCCTCTCCCTTCAGGACCCCAAAGACACGATCCAAGACATCACATTAAGTAACTGAAAATTAAGTAAGTCAGAAATATAAGCTGATAGGTGATACATTCAGACAGGTATAACAAAGCATTGCTCTACTGACAATGTGGTTGTATTTTGGCATAGCTTACTACAATTCAATTGCTTCTGCAAATTGTATGTCTTCAAACGTGAATAGGAATCCGCACTGTAGGGATTTGATGATTATAGGATAGGCAGCTCAAGAAGAATACTTCAATCCTCATATTGGTAGGATAGCAGGGAGGAAGGCTGGTGGGACGCAAGAAGATAAATTTTCCTTTGCTGCATTTGTAACTAAACCATGTACAAGTAGCTGGCCAGAAAATTGATCAGGTTTCCATAATATCCTGCAGTCCATCCATGCAATTATTATATATCTAAGTACAAAAGAAGAAAATCTGCCTACCCAATTTTTAAGGCTGCAAAATGTGACCCTGTGGCTTTGCAGCTGTTAATGATACAGAAGCCCAAACTTCAACAATGCTAGCCAGAGCACTTTTGGGTATTTGCAACATGGTTTGCATAACTGCCCTGACCATAAAGTTGTTTGTGCAGGCCATGCACATGTCAAAAGCATACTGAGTGGATGGACCATGATGTTGACTAATAACTAAAATGGATTCAATGCACAATTTACCATTTGAGCCTGATGTTTTTTGTCAACAACCTCTCTTAGTCAGGCCCAAATGAACATGTACATAGATGCTTGAGCAAAGGCCTTCTTCAGTCAGAATCCCTACAGTGTGGAAACAGGCCCTTTGGCCCAACAAGTCCACACCAACCCTTGGAGCATCCCCCTATAGCCCACACACCCCTGAACACTACAGGCAATTTAGCATGGCTGATCCACCTAGCCTCCACATCTTTGGACTGTGGGAGGAAACCCACACAGACACGGGGAGAATGTGCAAACTCTGCACAGACAGTCACCTGAGGCTGGAATTGAACCTGGGTCTCTGGCTCTGTGAGGCTGCAGTGTTAACCACTGAGCCACCTTGCCACCCCTTCAGTGGTCTTCCTTCAGTGTTACTTAAAATATTACATATAGGACTCCCAAATCAGGAAGTCTTCACTTTCTTTTGCTGCTGCCATGCAAGATATGAAAATCAAGTTTAATGTTGTTGGAGTAAAGGTTTTTTAGATTCACAAGGGAGCGATACTGGAGTCTGACATAGAAGTTGGAGCAAGTAAAAGGTCTGTTAAGAGACTGCGCCACAAGACTGCTCCCTGGACAATTAAGTCATTTGAATTTGAAAGTGCTGCAAAGTCAAATTGCTCAAAGATGTCTTTTGGATCCAAATTTCACCAGGGTGTTGGTTATGGCACCACATTGAAAGTTCAACACTAAATTACACAATCAAATCTGCAAGTTGCTGAAATGCAATTTGCATTATTCATTACAAATACAATATGGTATTGTATGACAAATCAGTTAAGGGAAAGGTGACAGCCTAGTGGTATTATGCTGAGCTGTTAACCAGAGACCCAGGAAATATTCTGGGGACCTGGGTTTGAAACCCACCTTGGCAGATGGTGGAATTTGAATTCAACAAAAAAAAAGAAGCCTGGAATTAGGAGTCGATTGTCAGGAAAAACCCATCGGGCTCACTAATGCCCATTAGGGAGGGAAACTGCCATCCTTACCTGGCTGGCCTACATGCGACTTCAGAACCACAGCAATGTGGTTGACTCTGAACTGCCCTCTAAGCAATTAGGGATTGGCAATAAATGCTGGCCTAACCAGCAATGACCTCATCCCATGAATTAAAAAAAAAGTGGACACATAAATCCTTCAATACACAACAGATAATATATTTTCACAATTTTGCAAACCTATTTCTAATCAATTTAATCTGTAAATACAAATTTTACTTTTCAATTGTGTTTTCTGTGTTCATTGTGTTACAGGGCATAAACTCTTGTATGATTCCCTGCGTACAGTATAGTTACAATTTGCTAAAAGTGTACCGTGCAATTTTTTTGATTAAATCCCAATTTGCATTGTGCGCATGTGTCCCAAGCACAAGATGACATGTTGTTTGCCTTATGCCAATCAAGGAAGAGAAATACAAATGCCTCAGAGACTTTAAAGTTTGCAACACAGTTAAAACGACAAGTGCGTTTGGAGCCCCCTAATGGTATTACCAATAAACAATTTGTTAAATTTGTGAGCCTTGCCTTCTGGGGAACTGTTAAAACAATCAAGTTTCTCACCAGTGGATAAACAGTTGGTTAAGAACATAAGAAAAAAGCAGGGCTAAACTTTTTGCTAATCAGACCTACCCGGTGATTGCTTTTCTACATCAACCACATCTTCCTGCACACATCCTGTAATTTCCTGACCCTGATATATTGATTCGGATTTTCTGATATTTTGTTTGTTCTTTCATAGGATGTGAGCCATCGCTGGAAATGCCAACATTTGTTGCCCATCTCCAATTGTCCTAGAAAAGGCAGTCGTGAGCTGTCTTTTTGAACTAATGCAGTCCATGTAGTGTAGGCACATCCACAGTTCTGACAGTTCGCGAGTTCCATGATTTTGACTCAATAACAATGAAGAGATAATGACGTAGTACCTAGTCAGGACGATGTGTGGCTTGGAGGGGAACCTTCAAGTGGTGATGCTCCCATGCATCTGTTGTCTTTATTCTTTAAGTCAGTAAATATCACAAGTTTGGAAAGAAGCCTTGATGAATTGATTGTTACTAATGACTGAGTATCTACAGCCCTCTGGGGTAAAGAATTTTAAAGACTCAGAACCTTTTCAGTGAAGGCACTTCTCTTTATTTCAGCTCTAAATGGATATGCATTTATTGAGGCTGTAATCCCTATTTATAGACTTTCCTGACAAGAGGAACAACCTCCCAGCATCAACATCATCAAGGCACTTAAGAATGTGATATATTTCATAGAAATCTTCATCTTCATAGAATCCCTACAGTGTGGAAATAGGCCATTTGGCCCAACAAGTCCATACCAACTCTCCGAAGAACATCCCACGAAGACTCATTCCCCTACCCTTTCCCTGTAACCTGGCATTTCCCATGCCTAATCCACTAATTTACACACCACTGGACGCTATGGGCAATTTAGCATGACCAGTCCACCTAATCTGCACATCTTTGGACTGTGGGAGGAAACCAGAGCACCCAAAGACACGGGGAGAATGTGCAAACTCCACATAGTCAGTCGCCCAGTGTGGAATCGAACCTAGGTCCCTGGCACAGTGAAGCAGCAGTGCTAACCACTGAGCCATTGCGCTGATCATCTACAAACTTACCCCACTATAACCTTACTCTACTTTATCTCTCTTCATATGACAGTCCTCTCATCCCACAAAAACGTCTAGTGAACCTTTGTTTCATTCTAAGGGATGTCCTTACATAGGTAAGGAGGACAAAATTGTATATAGTATTCCAGGAGTAGCTTCACCAATGGCCTACAGAATAGTATTAAAATTGTTTTAGTGACATACTACAATCCATTTGTTAAAAATTCAAATGTACCATATGTTTTCTATGTCCTGTTCACAATTCACTTTCCTTTCCAACTTTGTATCATCAGCAAACTTGAATACAATGTCTTCAGTCTCTTTAACTAAACCTCAGTGTTCTTACTCTCCTGCCACTGTTCCAGCATTGAATTGCACTTTGTTAAACTCACAGTAACAACAAGCCTGTTTCTTACATATCATTTACAAGAGCTCATTGGGAGCCCTGTCACTGCCCTCTTAATGAGCTACAATCCAAAATGCCCCTTCTTGCTAGTTTATTGACCAGCATCTTCACGGAGAAAGAAACTTGCTAAAAATCTGTAATCCATCCCTTTCAACCAGCCATCCCTGACACTTTGCTCTCAGCTTTCAGATCAACAATCAAGCCTCTCCACATTTTCCTCCAGAACATCTGTTCACAAAAAAGGCCTCCCCAAGGCAACAAGAGTCCTATTGCTGATCATTGCACTCACATCATGGCTTTGACTGAAGTAACTCTTTCTTTAGTTCGGCACCCATCTTTTCTCGATATGCCCATGAAAAATGTCGAGACAATTTTCAACACCAAAAGCTTTATATAAATGCAAGTTGCTGAGATTGTAAATTGAATTTGAAAACTCTCTCTTTTGCCTTGTTTATTTGCAAGGCTGACTATTTGCTGTGTATCTTTCTTGATTTTAACATTCATTCATCTGCAGCTCTTCCTGCTGGCTTACAAAGTACCAGCATCCCAATGAAGAAACATGGTATCAGGTTTGATGATGACAGCATCATCTTATTCTTACAGACAACATATGTGCTGAAAGGAGGAAAGTACTTAAACAGTGGCTCAAAAAGTGTGGTAGCTGCTTGTTGCACAGCACTGAATGATGCACCTGACAACAGTTCTGGAAATAGTTCCATTGACTCGCTAGAAGGACTTGGTAAACAACTGGCGATCAAACACTTTTCATCACAATACAACTCTTTGAAATATCAACACTTGCATGAATATTCAATATGGTTAATATTCTACACTAGTGAAGAGAGAGAAACTAGAGTCAGGTTCAGGCTTATCGTGGTTCTAAAATACTTTAAGAAAAATGAAAGTTCTTCTAAAAAAATGCATATCATGTTACTGGAATTCTATCATCTCATTTCATCTTTCTCAGATTTGCATCATTCTGACTTTTGCTTGTTTTTTTGTGATAACTAATGTTTCCTGAAACATTTGACGATGGGTTGTTGTGACTAGAATTTTGGATGAGCTATGCTCCTTTGTGAGTAATACAGATCATGAAAATTTGCAGCTGGTACCTATTTTTCATTTGCCTAAAGTACCTGTCAAAATTATGGTGATGCATCCCTACGGCAATGAACTGACTAATATCTGCCTGGTTCTGAGAATTAAGATTGGCAGTTAATCCTTTCTTCTGCATCCCCAAACCAATGTTGACCTAACCAGTTAGTACCCTCTCCTCACGTTGGATAAAACAGTGTCTCTTTTTTAAGTCTGCTTCTGGAATCCTAGTTCTTATGAGTGTAAGACAAACATTTTGTTTCCAGCAATGTTTAAGCTCTGTACCACAAGCATTTATTTGAGATAGGGTTAATAAATGATCTTTTGTTGAAGCAGTCTGAGTAGCAGTGACTATAATACCATTGAATTTTACATTCAGCTTGAGAGACAGAGAGAGAGAAAAAGGCATCTGAGAATATTCTTTTAAATTTAAATAAGGGGTATTACTGGGGGCATGAAATCAAAGTTGGCTAAAGTGAAGTTACAAATTAGATGAAAGGATAGGTCAATAAAGATGAAGTGGCAGACTTTTAAAGGGACATTTCAGAGTACACAGAACATTCACTTTGGAATCAAAAACAAAAGGCAGATTACTACCTGAATGACTGTAAATTGGGAGAGGGGAGTATGCAATGGGTCCTGGGTGCCCCTATGCTCCAGTCACTGAAGGTAAGCAAGCAGGTGCAGAAAGCAGTAAAGAAGGCAAATGGTACATTGCCCTTAATTGCAAGAGGTTGAGTACAGGAGCGTGGATGTGTTGTTGCAGTTATATAGGGCCTTGGTAAGACCACACCTAGAATATTGTGTGCAGTTTTGATCTCCTTTTCCGAGGAAGGATGCTCTTGGTTTTGAGGGAGTGCAGCAAAGGTTTACGGGGCTGATTCCAGGTCTGGTGAGACTGACGTATAAGGAGAGATTGAGGAGGTTAGGATTGTTTTCACTGGAGTTCAGACAAATGAGGGGGGAATCTCAGAGACTTATAAAATTCTAACAGGACTAGACAGGGTAGATGCAGGAAGGACGTTCCCAAAGGTGGGTGTGTCCAGAACCAGGGGTCACAGTTTGAGGATTTGGAGTAGAGCATTTAGGACGGAGATGAGGAGACATTTTTTTCACCCAAAGAGTGGTGAGCCTGTGGAATTCATTACCACAGGAAGTAGTTGATGCCAAAACATTGAATGTATTCAACAACCTGCTAAATGTAGCACTTGGGGTGAATGGGATCAAAGGCTATGAGGAATAAGCAGGATTGGGCTATTGAATTGGAGGATTGGCCATAATCGTGGTGAATGGTGGAGCAGGCTCAAAGGGCTGAATGGCTTCTTCCTGCTCCTATGTTTTTATGTTTCCATATATATTCCAAAGAGTAAGAAAAATCTCAAAGGACAGGCTCAGTATCTCTAGTTAACTAGAAATGTTAACGGTGGAGGGGATTCTGAGAGACAGGATTTACATGCATTTGGAAAGGCAAGAGCTGATTAGGGATGGTCAACAAGGCTGTGTGTGTAGGAAATCATGTCTCACTAACCTGACAGAGTTTTTTGAAGAGGTGACAAAGAGGCTTGATGAAGGCAGAGCAGTAGACATTGCCTTCAGCAAGGCATTCAAGAAGGTTCTGCATGGTAGACTGGTTAGCAAGGTGGGGGTCACATGAAATCCAGCAGGAGCTTGTCAATTGGATACAAAATTGGCTTGAAGGTAGGAGACAGGGAGTGGTGGTAAAGAGTTGTTTTTTGGACTGGAGGTTTGCGTCTACAAGGATCGGTGCTGGGTCCCCCGCTTTTTGTCCTTTATATAAGTGATTTGGATGTGAATATATGAGGTATGGTTAATAAGTTTGCAGATGACAGCAAAATTGGTGGTGTACTGGATAGTGAAGAAGGTTATCTCAGAGCACAATGGGATCTTGATCAGATGGAGCAATGGGCCAAGGAGTGACAGATGGAATTTGATTTAGACAAATGTGAGGATAAATTTTGTGAAGACAAACCAGGGCAGAACTAATATAGTTAATGATAGGGCCCTGGGGAGTGCTGCCAAACAAGCAGACGTAGGGGTGCAGGTGCATAGTTCCTTAAAAGTGGAGTCACAGGTAGACAGGATGGTGAAGAATGCATTTAGCATGCTTGCCTTCACTGGTCTATGCATTAACTATAAGAGTTGGGACATCATGTTACGGCTGTACAAGACGTAGGTAAGGCCACTTTTAGAATACCATGTTCAAAACTGGTCACCCTGCTACAGGAAACATGTTGCTAAACTTGAAAAAGTGTTCAGAAAAGATTTACAAGGATGTGGCCTGGATTGAGCTATAGGGAGAGGCTGAATAGGCTGGGCTTTTCCCCCCCTGGAGCTTTGGAGGCTGATGGGTGACTTTATAGAGGTTTATTAAATCATGAGGGGCATGGCAAGGGTGAATAACCAAGGTATTTTTCCCAAGGTAGGGGAGTCCAAAATTAGTCGGCATTGGTTAAATGTGAAGGGAAAAGATTTAAGAAGGTACCGGAGGAGCAACGTTTTCACACAAAAAATTGTGTGTATGGAATAAGCTGCCAGAGGAAGTGGTGGAGGCAGGTACAATTACCATATTTAAAAGGCATCTGGATGGGTACATGCATAGGAAGGTTTAGAGGGATATTGGCCAAATGCTGGCAAATGGGACTATATCCATTTAGTCTGGTTAATGCAGATGAGTTAGACCAAAAAGTATCTGTTTTCATGCTGTATAATTCTACGGTAGCAACCTAAAAGTAACAGCATATAATTGCACAAAGACAGGTGGCAAGTCAGAAGATTGGATAAGACAAACAGCAAAGAATGACCAAAATATACATGAAAAGAAATATTACTGTATAAGAAAAAGCTAGCCAGAAATGTAAAAGCAAATAGTAAGAGTTTCTATAGTTATTTAAAGAAGAAAATTGTTAACAAAGTGAGGGTTGTTCCTATAGAAAGTGAGACTAGAGAATTTATATTGGAAAATAAGGAAATGGCAGATCAATTGAAAAGGTATCTTGCATCAGTCTTCACAGTAAAGGATATAAGAAACATTCCTGAAACAGTGATAAATCAGGAAATGGAAGGATGAAACAACTTAGGCAAATCACAATCAGAGAAGCAGTAAATTGTTTGAGCAGTGCACTGATAAGTACTGGGGCCTGATGGACTTTATCCTTCAGTCTTAAAATAAGTGGTGACTGGGACAGTTGGTGCATTGGTTCTAATTAACAAAACTCCCTTGATTTGGGGATTATCCCATTAAATGGGAGGTTAGAGAATGTAACTTCTTAACCAAAATGAAGGGAGACAGAAAGCACGAAAACAATCAGGCAGTTAGTTTAACATCTGTAATTGGGAAAATGTTACAATCTATTAGTAAATAAGTTATACCAGGGCACTTGAATAAGTTCAAGGTAATCAGGCAGAGTCAACGTGGTTTTGTGAAAGGGAAATCATATTTGATCAAAATATTGGACTACTTTGAGGTGCAAATACATGCTATGGATAAAGGGTTACCAATAGATATACAATAATTTCTAGAATGCATTTGAGAAACTGTCTTCTCAAAAACCATTGTGCAAAATAGAGGCAAAATGAAAGTGTAAGGATAACGTACTGGCATGGTTAGAGGCTTGGCTGGAAAAAACAGGAAGCATAGGGTGTGCATAAGTGGGTATTTTCTGGGTTGGCAAGATGTAATGCGTGGTGTGCCAGCTTTTCACAATATATAGAAATGATTTAGATGAAGGGACTAATGATATTGTTGCCAAATTTGCTGATGACTTAAGGTGAGATAGGAAAGTATGCTGCGAAACAGACATAAAAAGGCCACAGAAATAGATAGATAGATTAAATAAGTGGAGAAAGATGTGCCAAATGGTGTACAATGTGGGAAATTGTGAAATTGTTAGTTTTGGCCAGAAAAAAATGCATATAATACATGCATAAAATGACATATCATCTAACTGATGAGAAATTGCAGAGTTCTGAAATGCAGAGGGATCCAGTTATCATTGTACATGACTTACAAAAGAGTAATGTGCAGATGCAGCAAGTAATTAGGAAAGGCAATGTATATTTTATCATTTATTTCAAGGAGTCACTGTTTAAAAGTCAGGGGTTGCCCATTGAAAGGAGAGATGATGCAAAAGTCTTTTCTGAGAGTTGTCTCTCTTTAGAATCCTCTTCCTGAAAAGGTGGTAGAAGCAGAGTCCTTGAATATTTTTAATTCAGAAGCGGATAGATTCTTGTTAAGCAAGGGATAGAAGCACTACTGAGCAGGTAGGAATGTGGATTTGAGATTACAGTTAGATCAGCCATGATCTTATCGAATTGGAATTACAGGCCTGACACGTGAATGGCCCACTTCTGCCCTTTACTTGTATGCTTGTATCCAAAAGCTGCAATCCAATTAGTGCTACTTTGCTATTAACTTCACGGTCGACTTCATTGAAATCCATTGAATGACTTGAAATTTCTGATCTGATGTGGTGGACGTAAATGAAACTTGCCACAGCAAGTTCAATCTTGTTCATTCCAGGATATATATCATAACAACATGAAAAAACTATTAACCAATATTAGCGTGGAAAATCAATTATTAAAATGGAGTCTCTTTCTTGCAGGTTTTAACTTTATTAGATGTTTTAATGAGCAAAACATAAAATAAAAGAAAGTATAACTCTCTGCCTGTTTATTTCTCCATCTCTTAATCTAATCTTTGTTTCCCTTTCTGTGCTAGATTTCACATACAATTCACACAATTTTGTGGTCTCTGCTTTCTCTGTATTTGTACTGTTAATTTCACAATCTTTCACTCTGACTGGTAATAGTTTGTCCTATTTACTCAGCTCCTTGCTGCTGTTTCCTTCACTGCACTACTTGCTGTTTGGCACATTCAGCAACTTGTCAAAAAGACTGACAACCTAAACATGCAAAGGCACGTCTAACTACAGCAGATTTTATTACTGACTTGTTGCAGCAAATTGTAGGTCACTATTGTTATTTTCTTACTTTCCAGCTGACTAACAGGTCAACGTGACAAAAAGTATTCTGTATCCAGCTATAAGTCTAAGTGTGGAGAGCTGAAGCATAGGTTTAAGGCCAATATATTGCAACAATTTGACAGATTGGTCAATACCAAACCTGATCAATCATCCTATCTGC
Source organism: Ginglymostoma cirratum (assembly GCA_024137785.1). NCBI lineage: Eukaryota > Metazoa > Chordata > Chondrichthyes > Orectolobiformes > Ginglymostomatidae > Ginglymostoma > Ginglymostoma cirratum. The sequence continues at coordinate 19,136,727 of JAHRHZ010000057.1, read as the reverse complement.
CGGTCAGTAGAAACGAAACTTAAGGAAGGTCTTTTCTGCCTTCTCTTTGTGAAGTTTCATTATTTTGCTTGTCCAGATAAACAATTTTAAAAACATTGAATGAGGTTTAATCGTAGAATTAAATTTCAAATACAGGATAAAATCTTTTTTTAATTTTAGGCAAAGGGTTGATTGTTTAGCTGGTAGTTTCAAAGCGAACGCAAGAAATACTATTACTGATAATGGAGATTCCATTTTGAACATGTGACCATTTTACAGATTTATGTTGGTGCTGCATTTTTTCATAATCAATACAATTATAGAGCTACATTTGCATTCCAATAATTTCAATAGTTTATGTAGTATACAAGCATGTTAGTATGATAACATTCACTGTGTCTATTTTCATTCCGGATTGTAATATGGACGAGGACAGTGATTTCATGCCGGCTCACTGTTTGGAGGTTCACACTCTCACCACAATCCCATGACCCCAGATTCCTTGTTAACAGAACACTATTGCTATCTTGGCATGTCCAAAAACACCAGTGTTCATATCATCTGCTTCAAAGTAGATTCAGCCAATCTTCAGAAGATATTACAGTCTGAAATGGTTTAGATTTGTTTAACCAAGAGCATTGCAGCATTAGACTTCAAAGTCACAGGAACATTTCAAGCTTTTGGAGGAGACATCCAACAAATAATACAACGTCAGTTCATTCCTACATCAAATAACTGGCATCATGTTTTCTAGGGGGGTACCTTTATCAATTTTTCATTGGAAAGGACAAAATCGAAAAAGACAGAGCCTTTTACTGTCAGGAAATGTAGCCTATTAGGTACATAGCCTGGGACTCACAGTGTGCTGTTCTGTAGTGTTACTGTGTTTTGATTTACTTGCTAAAGAGGAAACAGTAAGCAGTTAAACAATTGTGGGAAACTTGTTGGGGGGGTGCAGGCAGGGGGATGTGGGTGGGCAATGGTCTAGTGGTATTGTCACTGGACTGCTAATCTAAAGACCCAGGGAAAGTTCTGGGGACTTGGGTTCAAATCCTGCCATGGTACATGGTAGAATTTGAATTCAATAAAAAAAATCTGGTATTAAGCAGTTTAATGATGACCATGAACCCACCTGGTTCACTGATGTCCTTTAGGGAAGGAAACCACCCTTTTACCTGGTCTCCCCTACATGGGACTCCAGACCCACAGTGATGTGGTTGACTCTTAACTGCCTTCCAAGCAATTAGGGATCAGCAATAAATGCTGGCCTAGCCAGTGATATCCAGATCAATGAATTAAAAAAAAGCTCCCATGTTTACTAGGGATATACTGCTTTCTCATCTTAATTAACTCCTGCACTGTTTCTGTGCAATCATATTGCTCCATCTCAGATGAAAGGGGTTATATACAGGAAACTACAGACCTGTTAGCTTGACAATGAATAATGGAAAAACAGATGGAGGGCAAAATACACGATAGGGTAAATACACACTTACAGGAAAAATAGTTAATACTAGACAGTCAACAAGTCTTTGTCAAAGGCAGGTTCTGACTCAAATTTAATGGAGTTCTTTGATGAGGTGACACAGGCATTCAATGGGGGTAGTGTTTGAATGTTGTATATTTGGACTTGCAGATAGCATTTGATTGGTGGGTCGATTAGCATAGCAGGTTGATTAACAAATTAGAAATGTGTGGAATTGATGGGTCCTTGGCAGTATGGATTAGAACTTGGCTAAAAGATAGGAAACACAGAGGATAGGTATAGTTGGGCATTTCTCACTGATTGGAGAAAAATTGAAAGAGGTGTTACCCAGTGTTGTTGGGACCTTTGCTTTTTCTGATTTATACAAATGATTTGGAGATGGGTGTTGAGGGAAAAGTCCCTGAATTTGCAGATGTACTAAACTAGTGTGAATAGTAGATTGTGAGGAGGACGCTGAGGAACTTTAGAAGGACATTGACAAGTTGGCCAAATGGGCAGACATCTGGCAGATGAATTTCAATGCAGAGAAATGTCACGCAATGCATTTTTGTAGAAGAAATATTGAGAGAAAATATAGGCTAATTTAGAAAAGTACAGGAGCAGAGGGACCTCCGGGTTCATGTGCATGATTCTCTGAAGGTGGCCAGGCAAGTTGAAACAGTTGTTAAGGCTTATAGGATCTTTGGGTTTAAAAATAGAAGCATTGAGTAGAAGAGCTAGGAAGTCATCCTAAACGTCAGCAAATCATAGGTCAGACCACATTTGGAGTATTGTATCCAGTTGCACTTATTTTAAAACCCTGGAAAGACTTCAAAAGAGATTTTCTGGAATGAGACCGACAACGAAGGATTTTCGATAAAAGGAAAGATTAGAGAGATTGGGCTTATTCTTCTTGGAGCAGAGAAAATTAAGAAGTGATCTTATTGAGGTGTTCAAAATTATGAACAACTTTGACAGAGTGAAGAAGGATATTTCATTTCCACTAGGTGGTATGTCAATAACTAGGCATCACAATTTCCAGATTGCCAGCAAGAGACCGGGAGTAAAATGAAGAGAAGCTTCTTTACTCAGTTGTTAGGATTTGGAACGCACTCCCTGGGAGAGTGGTGGAGGTGTGTTCCAAAAGAGAGCTGGATATATATTTGAAAGTGATGAAGTTAGAGGACCACGGAGAGAGGGCTAGAGAGTGGGACTGGCTGGGTAGCTCTTTTGGAAGCCAGTACAGATATGATGGGTGGAATGGGTCCTTCTAGTACTGTAAAATTCAATGATTCTATGAAACATTAATTCCTCCAGCTAAACATTGGGAGGACCAAGGCCGTGATCTGGAGCCCCAGAATGATTTCCATACCTTCATCACTGACAGACACCTATCTGCCCCTTCCCCTGCCTGCTCCCATGGGAGATGCATGTATAACCTGGAGATGAATTTTCCCCACAGAAGCAGGAAATATGTACGTTTCTGTGTCAGAAACACTGGGAAACTGAATAAGTTCAGATTTTCTTTGGGATGATTGGTTTCCTCTCCAGTGGGAGTCAGTGGGATAGGAATGGGAGCAGGTCTGTTAGATGAATTTTGGGACTCATTTAGATTTCCCATGGCAGCCCTCAGGGAGGCTGTTTCCTGTCCTGAAGGAGTTTATGCCTTTTACTTCACTGGGGGGAGGGGGGGTGGTGTTTCAACAAAGCCAAAGATCTAGCACCCAGGGCAAGATAGACCCTCACCTCATCATTGCTGACATTAATCTAATTCTGGAAGCTAGGTAGCAGAGGAGGGGAATCCACTTCTGAGAGGCTGGCAAGGGGAGCACACCTCATTGTGCAGAAGGAATATTTATTTATCTAGTGTCTTCTACCATTACCTTATAGTATTCCTTTTCTGTTACCTCCTGTTTCTGCTACTCTCCAGATGAGCTCCCTCCTACCATGGCTTTACCATCCTCTAGCTCCACACCTGTTGTTTGGAGGACCGCGTTATGGAGACATTGTAGACTATCATAACCATTATGAATCCTGATGGAAGATATTGGAGTGTAACAAACAACCTGTCCAGATATCAGATGCAATGTCTCCTGAGCCCGTAAAACCCATTAATTGTGAACCTAGTCCATTTAGGTAATTTGTCGTCTGCTAATGCACCAGTGTGTAGCTACCCATGAGATGCCAGTGACTTGCAGCTGACCTTGGAAGGATCAAGTGGCAAAAGTTACCTTTGCCACTACATGCAGGGTGTGACAATTCACGGAATGAGGATTTTTTAAAAATTCATTACAGGATGTAGGCATCACTAGCTTGGCAAACATTCATTGTGACTGCTATAGACATCTGTACACATGAGTGGGCAAAGAGTAAAATGAATTTTAATACATATCTAAATATTAACTTTGTTTAATGTATTTTCAAAAACAAAAACATTCACAAACAAAGATGGCTACTATAATGAAGTCACTGGGCTTAGAAATAACCTTCTAGAGACTTTGCAGAAGTCAATGTCAGCAAGACAATCAACAGCCTGTACCTTCCGATGGGTCTGGAATGCTTCCTATTTGAACTATTGTATCTCCTAATAGTTTGCACTGACAGTACAACCATCATTAAACTCTTGACCTTCAACATTCAAACCAATTGAGTGAGAAAAGAGCGGGTGATCAGTTTCCAAGAAAATAAATCCTAGAAGTTTCACCAACCCGGAGAAGATGTGTTAATGACTTTTCACTTGACCTAGGAGTGGGTCACAGATAACTGACTATCTACAATGCAAGCCTTTGTTGTTTCAATGGTAGCTGCTTCTCCCCCTCCAGGGAGGCTTGGTAACATGACTCCCACAGTAAAAAAGGCAGTTGGTCTCAATAAAATAATCAAACAATTTTAATACAGTTTAGGAGCCAGCATTGCTCAATACAACATCTACTGACAAAATCAATACACCTTAATTGCAGACTACAGAGGAATATTCACTGACCTGTAAAAAGCAGGCTACAAGCTAATTTTGTTCTCTCTACAAGTAAATTTGTTTTCATCAACACAATGAAACAGAAATTACCTGTGAGCAGAACATCTTCAGAAGATTTCCCATTAGATTTTTAAAGGAAGGAGCTTCCTACCGTTTCTTATCTGCTGTTTAGCCAATCATTCCCACAAAGCAATTCCAGAATCTGAACTCTAGGTTTGGATGTTTAGACTCTATGTCAAAAACAAGGATATTCATAAACCAATATCCCTTGGTTGTTTTGTTGGGAATAATCATTTTATCCTATCCAATTGTATTTTTTCCATGTATGTTTGAAAGGGGGCTTGTGATGCAAAATGTTTCCCCATGTCTAAGAGTACATAAAATACACCTTACTTCTGACTTAATTTTACTATAGGTAGAGCCCACAAACTGAAGGAGTGGGAGAATTATACCCATTTTGTTTAACCAAAGTGGTAAAATTAAATCTCAATCTTATGGACGTGATGAGAATAGGAGAAAAAACACATCTGTCTGCAACAATAACGATCTGCCTAGGGAATTAGTCTCTTTTGGCACTGTTCTTCAGTCGTGTGTAGATATCCATCTGTTGATGCGTAGCTCAAGGTAATGCCTTATTCTCCTTCATCCCCCTTGTCCCACTCCTCTGGCTCTTCAGCACCATTCTTACCTGGTCTGGCCTGTGTGTAACTCCAGACCCATAACAATGCGATTTAGTCTTAAACGGTGCTTTGAAATGGCATTGCAAGTCAGTCAGTTCAAATGCATTTAGGGATGAGCAATTTCTGACAAAGCTACATCTCATGAAAGGATAAACAAAAAAAAAGTCTCTGCCATTCTTGCGCAGGCTGTTGCTGCTCATCTCCAGAGGCCTTGATGTCTGAAGAAGCATCACACATTTCTAGCTGCAGCCTTTCTGGTGCTCAGGTGAAGTCTAAACAGCCTTCCCACTGCTTTGACGCCCAAGCAGTACCAGTAGATTTACAATCCTCTGAAGATTCTAATGCTGACTCCTCTCTGACCTTTGCTTGGCTGCTACATTTCTAACCCAAAAAGAGTTAAACTATCATATCTGATCAGCCATTATACTTACTTGCAGAATTTTTTTTGGACTTGAAGACCATCCTGGACTTGGTCAGCGCCTGCCTTCAGCATGTCAGGCAAATAGCTCCACCAAAGTTGAAATCTGCAGTCAGGCTTTGAAAAAAGGGCCCTTAACTACCTTTAACTGGCCTCACAAGGCATTCAGGTGGATTTGCCAATCAATGTACCCTGACATGCTCAGTCGTCATGAAGATTTTTCATGTCCAGAATAGAAACAGGATGCCAGCAACATAGCTGCTTTTTTTTCTGGCTGCCCACCTCTGTTTTGGTTCAATTTGGGCCTTAAAAGACTGACCCTTAATGAACTATTTAACCCAAGCTGTAATCTGACTCCAATACCTACTGCTGTGATATTGCATGCATTTATGATCAAGCAAGCATGTACATTTAAGAGAAGTAAATGATAACATCAATTTTACACCATGCCATCTGATATGTTTTTATAAAAACATTTCAGTTCCAATTTCTACAGCAGTATGCTATATGATGCAAACTTTATGCTGACAAAGTCAGTCAGCTAACCAGTCTATTAAGAGCTTGGGTCTAGACTATACCAATATCTGTGATAAAGTTGGAGAAATGCATTTAGTCACATATGTAAATAAATCTTTTGATACTTCTTTTCGGGAAAAACCCAGCGTCAATGCTCATGTTATCAGTAACATAATAATAGAACCTAAATAAAACATGTAGCAATAAGTGAAAAAACAGGAGATATCCGGGCATTTCTGGCAAGGTTAGGGTTTATTGCCTATTTTTAATTGCCCTTGAACTGGTTGGCTCTAAGTCACTGCAGTGGGCATAACAGTCAATGACATTTCTGCAGATGTGGAATCACAGCAAGCCAGATGAGGCATGGTTAGCAGTTTTCTCTCCCTAAAAGACATCAGTGATGTCTTTTGGTCAAATGACCTTTTACGACAATGCTAACATGGTCCAGTTTTTTAATTCCAAATTTCACCATCTGTCATGATGGGATTCAAGCCCATGTCCTCAGAGCATTAGACCAGGGCTTTAGTTTACCAGAGATAGTAGGAACTGCAGATGCCGGAGAATCTGAGATAACAAGGTGTAGAGCTGGATGAACACAGCAGGCCAAGCAGCATCAGAGGAGCAGGAAGGCTGACGTTTCGGGCCTAGACCCTTCTTCAGAAATGACCCTTCTTTAGTTTACCAGTTAGGCGACATTACCATTATGCCATTGATTCCCCTGCTTTCACCTTTGGAACCATTACGTTGATCTGGTGAATGAATGAAAACTGTTGTTGCTGAAGAAGCCACTTCAAATGCACAATTGTTTAAGAAGTCATGACATCTTGTGCTAAAGATGTCCCTTCATTCAGAGTATTCTGACAAAAGCAAAATATAGAAAGTGATGGAAATACTCAGCATGTGTGACAATATTTGTGGAAAGGGAACATTTCAGGTCTATGACCCTGTCATCAGTCTTAGAGTTAGAAATTAAATGTGTTATAACAGTTTCCATGTGTGTGCTGATGACACCTGGCTCTATGTCATTGCTAACTCTTCCATTTTGTCTAACTTCTCAGACAGCTTTTACTGGACAACAGAAATTTCTTCCAATTAAACAACTGGGAAGACCAAAGGCATTGTCTTTGGTACCCATCAATATATGGTGTCATATTTATATATAGAGTGCATACAGCACCTTTAAATGTGTGGACCCTTCAACATTTAGTGTCTGGTCACACACGTGATTTGTTAATGTAGCCAATTTGTTCACACCCTTCTCAGAAATTCTTGCGTTGCTGTTTGGCCATGTGACTTTGTGGGAAAGTTATGCCCTTTTCCTTTCAACTTACCTCCTGTCCTCTGACGCATCAGTGGTGACAAGTTGAGCCAGCGCCAACTTGAGGTGAAGCCCAGTGGTAGACTGATGTGAAGCCTGGCATGGATTCCCGCTCACAAGGTGAGGCTCAGCGTGGACTCTTGGCTTCAAGGTGAAGTCCAGCAAGGACTTGTGGACTCCCAGCCTAGACGAAAAGCCCAGTGTGGATTCTCAACCTCAAGGTAAAGCCCAGCACAGACCCGAGTTGAAGCCCAGTGTGGACTTGCCTGCTGTCTGCTTTTATTTATTTTCCTCTGCTTTAGAAGGATTGTAATGCTGAACTTTTAGCTTTATTTCCTTATTTTTCTAATTTATGCCTAAGATTTTGTACCAAAGCACCTTTGTATCTAAGATGGTGCTGGAAATTAGTACACTTTTCCCTGTACTCATGTATCCTTGTACCTGAGTGAATGTGACAATGAAATTAATTCTAAGTCCATTCTCTAATCAATGACTTCATCCTTCTCCCTGCTAATTAACTGAGACAAAACCAGACTGCAGTCTTAGTGTCACACTTAACCTCAAGAGGAGTTTCTCGCCATTCACCTGCCTGAATATTTCTTTATGTAGCTCAGTTTGTTTTACAATGTTCCACCAAAGCATCTTCGATTCATATAATGCAGAAAAGGCTCTTCAGCCCATTGAGCACGCACTGATATCACCACAACTAAAAGGTGCACTAATCCCATAGCCTTAATTGTTATCATATTTCAAGGGATCAACCAAATGTTTTTTAAAGGTGCTAAAGTTTTTGGCCTCCACTACCTTCCCAAGCAATGCATTCCAGATTCCCACCACCTGCTGAGCGAAAAACATTTTTCCCCAAATCCCCTATGAATCTCCTGCCCCTCACCCTAAAACTTTGCCTGCTCGTGATTGACCCCTCAACCAAAGGGAACAGCTACTGTCTACTCACTCTGAGCATACCATCATCTTATCCACCTCAATCAGTCCTCCCTCAGTCTTCTCCGCTGTAAAGAAAACAATCCAAGCCTATCTAGTCTCTCCTTTTAGTTCAATTTCTCCATCTCAGGCGACATCCTGGTGAACCTCCTCTGTACCTCTTCTAGTGCTATCATATCCTTCCTGTAGTGAGGTGACCTGTACTGCACACTGTATTCCAGCTGTTGCCTAAACAACGCTCTGCATGACTCCAATATTACCTTCTTGCTCTTATATTCTATGCCACAATTGATGAAAACAAGTATCCCATATGCCTTCTTAACTATCCTATCCACATGATCTGCCAACTTCAGGGATTTGTGAACAAATACCCCAAGATCCTTCTGTTCCTCTAAGCTACCCCGTGTCCCACCATTCATTAAATACTCCCTCATCTGGTTTCTTCTTCCAAAGTGCATCACCTCACACTTATCAGGGCTAAATACCATCTGCTACTGGTCTGTAGATGGGTTGGTCAGATCGACATCTTCCTGTAACCTATAACCACCTTCTTTGCCATTAACCACTCTACCAATCTTGGTATAGTCTGCAAATTTAACATCCCTCCACATTTTCATCTATCATTTATGTATGTAACAAACAATAAGGTTCCCAGTACTGATCCTTGTGGTACACCGCTGAACAGCAGCCTCCAGTCACTTGAACAATCTTTAATACTACCCTTGGAGTCCTATTACTAAGCCAGTTTCTGATCCATCTCACCAAGTTTCCATCAGTTCTATGTACTTTAACCTTCTCATTCTCCCATATCAAAAGCTTTGCTAAAATCCATATAAACTACATCAACTGAACTTCCTTCATTCATGCATACCATCAGATTTTCAAAAAAATTCTAACAAATTTAGATGAAAGCAAAGGTACGGGTGGAGGTTAAATAGATTTTAGGATTAAGGTAGAAGTTCAGCACAACATCGTGGGCCGAAGAGCCAATACTGTGCTGTACTGTTCTATGTTCTATGTTCTAAATTTGTTCAGCATGACCTACCTCTGACAAAGCCATGTTGACTAATCCTAATTAACCCATGCCTTTCCAAATAGGTAATAATTTGCTCTTTCAGAATTTTCTCTAATAGTTTCCCTACCACTGACATTAGACTCACAAGTCTATAATTTCCGGGTTCATTTCCACCACCATTCTTGAAAAAAATGAAACCACATTAACCGTCTTCCAGTCATCTGGCACTTCCCCCATTGTCAGAAAGGAATTAAATATTTGTGTCAGAGCCCTTGCAATTTTCTGCCTCATCTCCCACTACAGCCTGAGATGCAATTCATCTGGGCCAGAAGAATTGTCTGTTTTTAAGCCTGACAGAGCCTCCGATATCGCTCCATTTCCAATAGTATTGAGTGAAGCTGCAGGCTGTTTCTTTAACCCTGCCTTCAAAGTTTGGACTGCTCTTTCCGCCAGACCATTGGTTGGTGAACTGTATGGATCTGTCTGACATGCCAAATGCCATTTGGCTTTAGGAAGTACTCGAATTCCCTGTTGATAAATGATGTTCCATTGTCCATGACCAATACTTCCAGAAGTTCATGTATCACAAACGATGATTGCAGCTTTTTAATCATCATCCCTGAGTTTGATGAATAAACTCTATACATGTCCAACCACTTTAAATTGGCTACTACAATGACCAAGATCATTGAGCCCATGAAATGACTAGGTTCAGGGTTTACCTGGCCATTCCCACGAAGGTGGGGCTGTTGGCGATACTTTCTGTCCTTGCTAGCACTCTAGGTACTGTCTTGCCATCCAATCCTGGCCACCAGGCATAACTTCTTGCCAACATTTTTCATTTTGGAGACCCCAGATGATGCTGGTAGAGTTCAGCCAGTATCTGGGGTGACCTTTACTCAGGACAATCACTCTTGCTCCTTATAATAGGCTGGCCTCTACGGTGCTGTGGCCTTGCCGGGTCCAGAAAGATTCAGTTCTGGTTGTGATGTCCCTTTTTGCTCCCCCGTCCACCACTAGCTGTTTTAGTTTTTCAAGCATGGGATCTTTGTGTCCCCAGTCAGATATTGCCAGCAGTGACCAGAAGAGTTCCAGAAAGTTTAAAACTAGAATAGATTCTTCCGGGGGAGACGGGGCATCATCGGTAGTGTATCTGCTAGTGGGAGGCGGCTCAAGGTTGCACATTTGCCACTTGGCCTCCCAGACAGTGTTCTGACTTGAAACTGTATGCACTGAGAATAAGGGCCCACTGCTGAATTCAACCAGAAGCTGTGGGTGGCACAGCCTTACCTGCTTTCAGTAGCCCCAGCAGCCGTTTGTGGTCTGTTACTATTAGAAATTTACATCTGTAAAAGGTATTAGTGGGACTTCCCGACACCAAAGGTGACCATCAAATCTTCCTTCTCTATGTGGGAGTATTTGCGCGCTGCATCAGCCAAAGCCCAGGAAACATACACTATTGAGTATTCCTTTCCATTGGGCCACCGGTGAGCTAACACTACCCCAATACTGTCTGGGGAGGCTAAATAAAAACCGAAAGAACTGCAGATGCTGTAAATCAGGAACAAAAATCAGAATCATCAGACGCCATTTCCACCACCTCCAGTGAGATGCCACCACCAGACATATTCTCTGCCCCTCCCCTTGTCCGCCTTCTGCAGGGTCCATTCTTCCCTCTTGCCCCACAATGAAGCACCCCCACCCAAAACAGCCCCACGACACCTTCCCCAGCAACCGGCGACGGTACAAAATCTGCCCATTTACCTCCTCCCTTCCAACTATCCAAGGGCCCAAACATACCTTCCAGGTGAAGCAACAATTCACCTGTACTTCCCAGAAGCTGGTCTACTGCATTCGCCGCTCACAATGTGGTCTCCTCTACACTGGGGAAACGAAGCATAGATGTTCTGCGAAGCAGTCACCCAGTGCTCGCAGAAAAGACCCTGAGCTACCCGTTGCCAGCCACTTTAACAAATAACCCTATTCCCTGGCCAACATCCTTGTCTCTAGCTTGCTGCAGTGTTTCAGTGAAGCTCAATGCAAGCTGGAAGAACATCTCATTTTCTGCTTGGGCACCCTGCAGCCCACCGGACTTAATATCAAATTCAATAATTTTATGGCCTAAACTCTCCCAGGTCTTAGCCACCTACCCAAACACCAGGCCTTGTTATCACATGGCCCCGCCATTACACACTACCTACTGTTAGTGACTAACAGTCCCCATTAATAGCTATGCAACCTCCTAGCCAGATCATTATCAACACCTTTGTCTATCTAACTAGTCTTCTCTCTTCAGGCTCTATCCTATCATTTACTCCCTACGCCATTACCCTCCCTATTTCCTGCAATATAAATTGACATTTTCCCAGCTACCATCAGTTCTGAGGAAGGGTCACTGGACCCAAAACGTTCATTGAATTTTTTTCTCCACAGTTGCTGCTTTTCTGCTGAGCTTTTCCAGCAACTTCTGTTTTGTTCTGTATAGAGGGCATCACATGTCAGCAACATATCTTGCTTGGGATCGTAGTGGGCCAAAACTTGAGATGATGACAGCTGCTTTTCACTTCCCTAAAGGCTACTTCGTGGCTGTGAGACTATTTCCAAGGCTGACCCTTTTTTCAATAGCAGGCATGAATTTTCTGTCATAATTCACCAACTCAAGGAAAGACCTAAGCTGGGGGTACCTTTGATCAACCTCACTTTATCTTCCAACAGGTGTAACCTGGTCTTGGCAACTCTGTAGCCAAAGCAGGTCACTTGGGATGCCTGTAACGCATTTTTCCCTTTTAAGGCATATGCCTGCCAGGGAGAAATGTTTAAGTATTATGTCCAAGTTCTCCAAGTGCTTTATTAGCTTTCCCCATTATTAGCAAGTCATCTAGACAAATGGCAACTCGAAGTAGACCTTGTAAAGTGTTCCCGATTGTCCATTGGAAAGACGCAGGATGGTGATATCCCAAACGGCAGTCTTGTATATTGGTACAAATCTTTATGGGTATTAATTGTGACTTAATTCTGGGACTCCTCATCTAGTCACTGTTGCAGGTACACATGGCTCATGTCCAGTTTTGGGCAGGAGACCCCCACCTTCCCTGCCCGTGCCCCCTCCTCCCTCCCCCCCGCCTGTTTTGCATAGAAGTCCTCTAAGCAAGTGCTGTGAGAAGCAGTTTATTGATTGCTTAAAATCCCCACAAAAGCAAACCGACCCATCAGGCTTCATAAATTGGTACAACTGGTGTTGCCCATTCTGCAAACTGTGCTGGTTTGATGCTTCCTCCACTTTCTAGCCTTCTCATTTCTGCCTCTACTTCTGTACGCAAGGCAAATGGTACTGGGTGGGCCTTGCAGAGTCATGAAATTGATTTTATTGATTTACACTTCACTGTCACATGTACTCAAGTACAAAGGTATAGAAGTACAGGAAACGTTTTCAATGTCACCACACACAGCACCATCTTAGGTACCAAAGTACAAAAACTTAAGAACAAGGCATAAAAGGAATAAGGAAAAAATTAAGAGTTAAACAAGACATTCTTGATAGTAAGTCCTCACGTGCTTAGTTTGGCTCGACCCACACTTCCTACAAGATCTCCTATGCTTTGGCATGTTTTCACTGCACTGGCTCAATCTCCCCTGCTCTCATCGTTGCTGCAGTGTTAGGGAAAACTCCATTGCCACATTGGGCTTGCTCCTGACATTTCTGTCTGCCAATGTCCCTATCCAGGCGCCTCATCTTTGGGTCGTGCACTGACTGCTAGCCTCACCTTTGGAAGTCACCAAAAGTCCTAGGTCAGGCTCCCAGCTACTACCTCAGACTGGACATCTAGCCGACCACCAAATTCAACAAAGTCAATACCAGTGCTGCCACTCTCCACAAGTTGGGTTAGTAGAAAATAAGAGAAAAGAATGAAAAGAAGGAAGAAGAGTGGATGAACTTATTCTGTCACCATCTTGCACAGATATATGGTGGCCTTGGCTCCTTTGATAGTCCTTAGACCTTTCTGAAAAACCTCTGCATTTAATTAGGACTGCCCTGACGGATCTATACTTGAGGGTTGGAGACCAGAGCGAATCTTGTTAAAGACTGATTCTGCAATCACCGATACAGCTGCATTAGTATCAACCTCTACGAGAACTGGGTGACTATTTAACCAGACATTTATTTTGATTGATTCTGATTTGGATGTTGCTAAGCAATTTAACCGTTCCAAATCATATGTAGGTGGACTTTCCAGGATGTGCACTCTCCTGGATACTGGCCTCTGAGTTCTCTTACTGAAGTCAGGCTTCTAGGGCTCCTTTGCTGTCAAGTATGCATACTGGCAGCAACTACAATGGTTTGCTGACCTGGATCCTGAAGAACATTTTGACCATTTGGCTGAGGGTCAGTTTTGTTTTGGGGTTTTGCTGTGGGGTGACCTAGAGTTCCTCTGCTCGAGATATGTCCTGTGTGAGGCTATGTGGTTGCTTGCACTCAAGTGGGGTTTCCCGAGCTCAGTTGGACAGGCAAGGGTGCCCACTTCCACTGGGATGCCCTGTAGCTCACACACTCCACTTGCCATATTTTCTAATGACAAAGTCATTTGTAATGCCTATTTGAAGTCCACTTTGATAGCCCACATATCAAACGGTCTCTCAGCATCTCATTCAGGGTTAACGCAAAATCACATGCCTCTGCCACTCACCTTAACCTTATGAAAAGTCCCAGTACAGATTCCCTTCATTCTCAAACTGCCAACAAAAACTGATAGCTTCACAGAATTAGAGGTGGCTTGGGGGTTTAATATTCCTTAACTAAATCCATCAGCTCTTGAAAGGTTTTAGTATCCGGTGCCTCAAGGAAAGTTAATTCCTAATAACCAAAAATGCTGCAGGTCTGCAAGCAGTCAGAAGTATTATTCATTACGCTTCATTTGCCCCAATGTCATTTGCTCAGAAAAAATAGCGCATCCTTTCCTTAAACTGGGCCCAGTCTTTGAAGGCAGGATTGAATGAGTCAAGCTTCCCAAATAAAGGCATGATGCCAGAAATGGTTACCCCTACTCAAAAAGGTGACTGTTGCAAATGAATGAATTTTCTTTGGAAGCGTATTGTTTTCTCTCATCACCACTGAAATAGCTGCACAGACGCCAGTGTTCCATCACCAAGTCACTGCTTCTTTACACGGTACAGGGACTCTGACCAGCTAGCTCAGTGCCAGTCCCTAGAGTAAACAGACTCTGAGACTCCTGTTTATATCAGTCAGCCAGGGCTCCCTGATTGGGAGCGTTAACCTGAGCCAATCAAGGATCTCATACTCAACAATATCCACCTGGCCAACCTTGTTCCAATCGCCACAATAACTTTATTTACACATTGACAGCTTTTTGTAGCATTTATAACAGGCAAATTTGAAGGAAATTGATTTTTTAAATCTTCAAATAAATTGAGCCCATGAGATGTATACCTAACTTTTCAACTCAGGAGAAAGTTTACAATTGGGTCTTAACTCAACTTCAAGGCTGTAAGGTGACTAGTTCATCATATCTACTAGGTAGTTCATAGCTAATGTTACTGATGTTGTCTCTGGATTGCCAGCTTCTCGCTTCAGGACATATCCAGCTCAACTTGGTGAATTCTGATAAAAGTTGCATTATTACAGAGGAACAGGTATTGGAAGGATGAATAAAGTCCTTTATAATTATAAAATATGACACAAGTATTTGTTACTTTTTGGAAAAAAAAAGCGTGGATGACAAATGTCACAAAGTGAGAACCACCTAGGATGCAATTTTCTACACGCTGTGGAAGACAGAAAATAGTGATCATGATACTTAATTAGGTGATAATCCAAAAATCAGGCTCTCTGCACTAAGATAAACTTTAGCAATCCTCAAGAGGGAAGTCAATCTTCTTGTAATCAGCTGCCAAGAAATTAACATGCACGTATTGCATCTCATTTGCTGCCCAATGTGCCAAAATTAACTTTTGACCAATCATACCACTGAAGAAACTTAACATTCTGTTGCACTATTACATATAGCAAGCACATACCTGGCAACTTGGTCTTTCACTTCTGGTCTGAAATCCAGTTCATTGCCTTCTCCCCCTCTAGTGAAGATTTTTCAATGTCCATCTTCACTTTTGTTCTACACCGCAATAAGCATATTCAGGGGTCTAAGTTAGGATGCGTGCCATGGCCATCGCAGAACCAACTGGAGAATGGCAAGGCAGCAACTTGTATCACAGATCAGAAGATTGGAGGTTTGAATCCCTCCTGGCTCGAGTACAGCTGACAGCTTTTGGGGTGGCATAGTAGCTCAGTGGTTAGCACTGCTGTCACACAACACCAGGGGCCTGGGTTCAATTCCAGCCTCGGGCAACTTTCTCCCAGTGTCTGTGTAGGTTTCTTCTGGGTGCTCTGGTTTCCTGCCACATTCCAAAGATGTGCAGGTTAGGTGGATTGGCCATGTTAAATTGCCTATACTGTTCAGGGATGTGTAGATTAGGTGGGTTATAGGGGATGGGTTTGCTCTGAGAGTTGGTATGGATTTGTTGGCCGAAAACACTTGTTCCATGTACTGAGATACAGAGAAAACAATCAAATTAATGCAGAAGGTAAGACAACAACATCTTGTCTTTCAAAAGAACAACTTAGTGCAGAGGCCAAGATAGTACTTTGTGGGTGTAAGGCATTAAAGCATTCGCGTGAAAGGGTAGGTATATGTAACTGAAGGGGGTCAGAACTTTGTTAACATCAAAGGTGGTGCATGTGGCTGGAGCATATGCAGCAAACACAGTGAACGTCTATGAAAAGCATCGTGATCTGTGAGCAGGAAAGGGGAGGCATGGCTTGAGGTAAATTCTAGATTCCTCTCAGGTGAGGGGATATTGCCACAGTCAGTCCAGAGGCCTGAGGGGGGAATGTGGTGGTGGTGGTGGTGGTGTTGGTCACAGACAGTCAGGCAAGTACACACATCAATACTGCTTCAGCCTGGGGATTCACACTGAGGATATGCTCCATCATATTGTGTGGCACTATCACTGTGCTAAATAGAATAGATTCTCAATAAATCTAGCAACACATCCATTAAGCACTGTAGGTAATCAGTAGCAGCGGAAATGTATACTACTGCAAATCTGTAACTTCATGGCCTGGCATATTCCCCACTCTATCATTAGTTTCAAGGCTTGGAAATCAACCTTGGTTCAACGTAGAGTGCAGGAGGCATCTGAGGACTGGCACCACGTATAACCTAAAATTAGGTGTCAAATGAAGAAGTCATAACACAGGTTTACTTAGAAAATAAGAGCAGAAGTAGGCCATTTGGTCCTTCAAGCCTGTTTCACTTTTCAATGATCATGGCCGATCATTCAACTCACTACCCCGTTTCTGCTTTCACCCGTACTCTTTTATCCATTTTAGAACTACATCAAATTCCTTCTTAAAAACATTCAATATTTTGTTCTCAACTGTTTTGTGGCAGAGAATTCCACAGGCTCACCACTCATTGTGATGAAATTCCTAAATCATGAAATTTCAGTCCTAAAAGGCTTGCCTCATATGTTTAGACTATTACCCTCCGGTTCTGGAATCTCCTGTCATCAGGAATATCCTTCCTGCATTTATTCAGTCTAGTCCTGTTAGAGATTTTTGCACTTCTATGAGATCATCCCTCATTCTTCGAAATTCCAGTGAATACAGTCCTAACCTATCCAATTTCTCTACATATATTAGCCTTGCCATTCCAGGAATTAGTTTGGTAAACTTTTGTTACACTGCCTCCATACCAGACATCCTTCCTCAGATAAGGAGACCAAAACTGCAAGCAACATTCCAGATGTAGTCTCATCAAAGCCCCGCATTACTGCAAATAAGACATCCTTGCTCCTGTACTCAAATCCGCTCATTACAGAAGCAAACATACCATTTGCCTTCTTCACTGCCTGCTGCAACTGCGTGCTTATTTTCAGTGACTTGTGCATAATGACACCCAGGTTAGGATGTGGCCCTGGGCCATCACAGGTCTCATTGCCTACAAATTGGGAACAGGAACGTGCATTCAGATAATCTCCCTTCCTGTTTTTGCTACCAAAAAGAGAGAGTAACCTCACATTTACCTACATTACACTTCATCTGCCACACATTTGCCCACTCACTCAACTTGTCCATAATTGCATAGTAAACAGATGAAGTAATATGCATGGCTAAACAATCCAACAAACAATGCATGAGATCTAAGCTCGGCAGTCTTGCACATCCAGTTGTGAATGGTGGTCAACAATTAAGCAACAGGAGTTGGATCTCCTCAAGTAACCTCAATCTCAATGATAGTGGAGCCCAGAGCATCATTGCAGAAGATGTGGTTGATGTATCTGCATCTCTCTTCACAACAGTGTCAATTTGATGATCCATCATAGGGTTTTCTGGAAGTTCCCATTATATTACAGATGCAAGTAAACAGTGAAGGATCATTATATTCTGCCTCACTGCAGGGACATTATGTATCTTACATACTCAAGTAGCAGTCTTAAGATAGGAACAATTCTGTAGCATTCACCAGAGAGTGGACCTCCTAATGTGCATCATATAACTTTGATGTAAAGACCATTTTAACACAACCATCTGGGATTGCGAGGTCACAGAAATGCTTAAATGGATCACAGCTGCTTTATATCTAATGTTCTTCTCGAACAAGGTTTACACACAGGCTTTAATATTTTTAAGCAACGAAGAGATCAGAACCAGACCTAAAATGAAAAGTCACCATTTTATTACATAGATAAAGCAAATGGATGTCCATCTCAGGCCACCAGGAATGTTGATTAAGCAGAAGGTAGACAGTTAATTGTGAAAATTAAAGTTTATTGTACAGGAATGTCTCCTCAGTAGCTCAGTCATGCTGGGAGTAAGTTGCTACAAAGTGGTCTCTTTGCTATTTGGCCCAGCAGACCTTTGCTTCATCTTTTTTGTCTCTTTCACAGTTATCATGGTGTATCCCATATTCTCATCCTTTTCTTCCACAGAGGTTTCCTCATGGTCCTCCATCTCCTCCTCTGGCAATGCGTCACTTTTTTGGTGACTGAGATCGTGCAGGGCACAGCCATGATGTAGGACACCTATGTGCTGGGTATGACTGAAACCAGCAAAGGACTTCCTACCACCTCCCTCAACTCCAATTTTCTCAGTACTCCATGATGCTATTCTTGGTTGAATGGTGCCTTGATCCCAAGGGACATCACTCCCACCTTCCTCCATTTAATAAATTCTGTAAGGAGGTCAGAATCCGGGTGGCCAAAACCAAATTGAGCAACAGAGAGCAAATTAGACTGGACGCAAATGATGATAGTTGTTGCAGATTCAAAGCAGCTCTGCAGTGACCATTATGTTTTTCAGATTTGTGCTAGTTTTGAGACTTACTGCTCATTTTAAAGTAATCCACAATCATTAGCTTAGCTTTTTTTTTATTCCTATGTGCGGTAATAGTTGTGTGCAAAGTGTTAACCTCAATCTATGACACTACAACCATAGCAAGTATATTAACTGCGACTCTTCATGTATTGTTGGTATGTCTTACTACAGAACAAGCAAAAGATTCCAGATGTAAAATAGCTACTGTCGACTACAGTCCTATGTGGGACCCATGGAATGTCATACATTCGTGTCTCACAAACCTCATTGAGTTTTTGAGAAGGTGACCAAGCATGTGGATGAGGGTAGGGCAGTTGACGTGGTGTACATGGACTTCAGTAAAGCCTTTGATAAGGTTCCACATGGTAGGCTATTGGAGAAAATGCGGAGGCATGGGATTGAGGGAGATTTAGCAGTTTGGATTAGAAACTGGCTTTTTGAAAGAAGGCAAAGAGTGGTGGTTGATGGAAAATATTCAGCCTGGAGTCCGGTTACTAGTGGTGTGCCACAAAGATCTGTTTTGGGACCACTGCTGTTTGTCATTTTTATAAATGACTTGGACGCAGACATAGGTGGATGGGTTACTAAGTTTGCAGATGACACTAAAGTCGGTGGAGTGGTGGACAGTGTGGAAGAATGTTGCAGGTTGCAGGGAGACTTGGATAAACTGCAGAATTGGGCTGAAAGGTGGCAAATGGAGTTCAATGCAGATAAATGTGAGGTGATGCACTTTGGGAAGAATAATAGGAAGGCAGAATACTGGGTCAATGGAAAGATTCTTGGTAGTGTGGATGTGCAGAGGGATCTTGGTGTCTAGGTAAATAGATCCCTGAAAGTTGCCACCCAGGTTGATAGTGCTGTTAAGAAGGCATACGGTGAGTTAGGTTTCATTGCTAGAGGGATTGAGTTCCGGAGCCGTGACGTCATGCTGCAACTGTACAAAACGCTAGTGCGGCCTCGCTTGGAATATTGCGTACAGTTCTGGTCGCCCCATTACAGGAAGGATGTGGAAGCATTGGAAAAGGTGCACAGGAGATTTACCAGGATGTTGCCTGGTCTGGAGCGAAGGTCTTATGAGGAAAGGCTGAGGGACTTGGGTCTGTTCTCATTGGAGAGGAGAAGGCTAAGAGGGGATTTAATAGAGACATACAAATGATCAGAGGATTAGATAAAGCGGACAGTGAGAGTCTTCTTCCTAGGATGATGACGTCGGCTGGTACGAGGGGGCATAGCTGCAAATTGAGGGGTGATAGATTTAAGACAGATGTCAGAGGCAGGTTCTTTACTCAGAGCGTGGTAGGGGCGTGGTATGCCCTGCCTGCCAATGTAGTTAACTCAGCCACATTAGGGGCATTTAATGTGTCCTTGGATAAGCATATGGATGATGATGGGATAGTGTAGGGGGTGGGCTTAGATTAGTTCACAGGTCGGCGCAACGTCGAGGGCCGAAGGGCCTGTTCTGCGCTGTATTGTTCTATGTTCTATGTTCTATACCTGTAGAATGTCAACGAAAGCCATTTCTTGAATTCATTTTCTGTGTTTCCTCCTTCCCAAAATATACAAAAATGGGTTAAAAACCAACAACAACCTTGGCCTGAGAGTTCTAATGGAAGAAGATTAGCTGGTGAACTGAGGTACCCATTTATACTAGCCTGGATTTGAGTGATAGTGTATTCTAAAGCTCTTAGTAAAAGACCTAGTCAACCCTGCAATGTAGCTAAAAGGACTCATTGCCCTGAATCCTAGAAGCTAAATAGCCAGCAAGCTTTCACTCTAACTGCCAGTCAACCCCATTAAAAATAAACAGGACAAAAGGATTTCAAATTACCTGAAAAAACCACGAATCCTGAGATGTTCCATTATCTAGTCTTCATGGTGGACCCAGAAAAACTGATCTATATATCTTTAAACTTTTTTCCCTCTTTTGGACTTACTCCTTAACCTGAAATAATGTACAGGTGCGCTGTGTTATTAATTCTTTTCACATTTAGCAACTTAAAAAAAAACTGACTTTTGTTATATTGACTGTGTTTAAAGCCTAAAATTATCTTCTCTGGAAGAAAGGCATCTCCATGGAATGGACCCTTTTCAAAAGGAGAGATCATAAGAACTGCCGATGCTGGAGTCAGAGATAACAGTGTGGAGCAAGAGGAGCACAGCAGGCCAGGCAGCATCAGAAGAGCAGGAAAGTTGATGTTGTGGGTCAGGACCCACAGCTCCACACTGTATTAACCCTTTTCAAAACTAACTTGTTGCAACCAGGCTAGGGTAAATAAAAAATGTGAGCCAGTTCATCTTTCCTTATCTGGGAGTTTAACAATTTTGGGTAGCTGCCTGCAACCATAATAACTTGGAGAACCTCGTGGATCTGGTTTTTACAGTATATTTGCAGGTGTAGAAGGAGAATGTAAAAAAGATTGTTATTGCCACACGAACATTTAAAGAACCTGCTGAAGAGTGATGTTAAGTGATGGTTTCCAGTGTATCCCGAAATTTGTTTTTACCTGCTCATGTTCTCAATGTCCTATTTGTCCTCCGAAATTGATAAATGTTTTTGTTACTGCAAAATTGTATTGGGATTAAGGGTGTCTGCCAAAGGTGCCTTTTATTGGAGTGGTTTCCCTACTGAACTACAACTACTGTTTATTAAGGTTTTGGAGTAGACTTGTAGCTCGGGTTGTGGGTGTTGAGGTTAGTTGGCTCGCCGAGCAGGTTTGTTGGTATGCAGACGTTTCGTTACCGTGCTGGGTAACATCATCTATGCAGCCTCCGATGAAGTGTTGGTTTGTTTTCCCACCTGGTTTTTAAACTCTGGAGTCCATTGAGCTTGATTGCCTCACCTCCGGTTTTCCTTCGTAGTGGAGTGTATATGGGGTCGAGTTTTAAGTGTTTATTAATGGCTTTGTTTATGGAGTGCCAGGTTTCTAGGAATTCCCATGCCTGTCTCTGCTCAGCTTGTCCCAAGATTCCTGGATGTTATGGTAGAGTGCAAGACAAATGAGGAACTCCAAACGAAAGTACACAGAAAAGCCACACACACACACACACGCGGACACACGGACACACGGACCAGGTACTGAACTTCAGCAGTAACCATCCCAACACACACAAACGAAGCTGCGTGCGAACACTACTTAAACAGGCAACGACACACTGCAGCAATACAGAACTACGCCAAGAGGAAGAAGAATACCTCTTCCAGGTTTTCAAGGATGATGGATATTCAAAAAAACTGGGTCAGAAGATGCCTACAAGAACATCAGGAAGATACTACACATCCCGACACACTACCCTACATCAGGAACACATCAGAACTAACCACAAGACTCCTACGACCGCTGGGCATCACAGTGGCACACAAGCCCACATCAACCCTACCACAACTGGTCACCTGAACTAAAGACCAACTCCCCACCATGGACAGGACCAATGCCATCTATAAGATCCCCTGCAGAGGCTGAGAGAGACGCTACAATCAGACAAACAGCAAGGATACTAACAACAAGGGTACACGAACACCAACTGGCTACAAAAAGACACGACCAATACTCACTCATCTCAATCCAAATGGATAAGCAGAACCACCAATTTGATTGGGACAACACCAAAATCCTGGGACAAGCTTAGCAGAGACAGGCACAGGAATTCTTAGAAGCCTGGCACTCCACGAAGAAAGCCATTAATAAACACAGAACTCGACCCCATATACACTCCACTATGAAGGAAAACTGGAAGTGAGGCAATCCAGCTCAACGGACTCCAGAGTTTAAAAACCAGGCAGGAAAACACACTGATGCCTCATCAGAAGCTGCACTGACGATGCTACACAACATGGTAACGAAACATCTGCGAAACACACCAGCTCGGCGAGCCAACCAACCTCAACTACTGTTCATGTTGATCTCCTGCTTACTGTCTAAATAAACCATCTATCTTTGTCACTGTCTATTATACGAGAAACCCCAGATCACTATCATGGAACTAAGGTAACTTATGCTCAGAATGCAGCCTTTCCTACCTCATTACTTGCATCTGTACAGCCTAGCTGTCAAGACCATTATTGCATTTAAATCCTGCAGAATGCATCAACATTTTCCACCTCGCTTCACCCCTGGCCTCCTCTAGAAGCCTGCATTCAGCAACAAGATTTAGATGCAGACACAGTCAAGAGTATTTTAATCAGCTAGGTCAGTGGCAAAATAAACCAAAAGTCACATCTGATAATACTCTGTCAGAATTAAGTTGAAGTGAAAAATGTAGGCCATCTAAAATTTCCTGTCTGGCTACTCAAATTCAAAAAGTTATTAAAATGTTTGACAAGCAACTCGTCCACCCAATGTAACATAAATACAAAGCCTCAAAAAAATAAATACAAAGCCTCTGGATATTCTGTACCACCAGTTGACTTTTAAACTAACATCAATCTATCTAGCCCAAATTTAAGTACATACAAAAGCCTGCAAGATTTGCTAAGCAGAAACTTAAAAAGTTCATGATAGTGATTTGATCAAATTTGGGTCAGTATTCAAAATGTGTAAATTGTCCTCTGTCCTAGATGCTATGCTGAAGGTGGCACTAACATTTCTCATTGATTTAAAATTTTTTTGAACTATGTGACTTGTTGAACAGCATGTTATTGATAAATGTTTAGCACAGTGACATTTAATAATTAAAATATTAATTATTTGTTTCCTATATTCCAATCCTTGTGTGACATTATTTCATTTCTACATAATATTTGTCATTTCCTGAGCATGTGGTTAAAACTGTTAGACTTACAGAGAAAAAGAAACTACACACCTACACAATCTTCTTGAGATCTAAAATAGGCCAGTCAGGCATTTTTTCCCCTCAGTGGTTATGCTAAAGGGAGTATAAACTGACATGAGAAAATGACAAGAATTATGCCTGGTAGTTACCATATACTGCATATATTTTTCAGTAATTAGCTATAATATTTATGATATTTTTCAAATGTATTGTTAGTCTACCGATAATTGCATGCTACGGGAATTAGTGTCACAACAGTTATTGAACATTACAATATTTCACCAAGTCTTTAATCCCAACTTGTTTGAAAATGTCCAAATTGAAGGCACCTTCAACACTATTCCCAATTTTGCACTTCTCATGATCACATGTCCGAGACTGGCAGGATAATTGATGCCATAGGAAATCATGTGGCACATGTAACTGTAATTGCACTTGGAAATAACAGTGATGCTTGTGATATAGGTGTTCATTTTGAGTTTGCTTATGGAAATTGACAGTACATTCAGTTCCTCCATTTCTACGTAATGCAAAACTAAAGTAGCAATTATCATTGTTAAACTAGCATTAAATGATACGCTGTTGAGAGATTACTCCGGTTGAGGATCCACATGTCTCATAGGTATAGAATCAGAGAAATTCAAGTACTCTTTTATGGCCACAAGTTGCTTCATAGCACTTTACAGCCAACAAAATACTCCAAAAGTGGTTTTGCAGTTGTAATGCATCAAGATGCATATTCTTTATCTTCTTTTTAGCGACTGTCTGAGCTAAAACTCACTTCACAGCATATGGATCAGAGTCATTGCAATGCATTTCCAAGCTGCATTATACTTGGGCACATACGCCACTCCAAGACACTCTGACCTTGTTTTTCCATACAAGCCAAGAGCATCGACCGTTGGGAGCAGAGCCACATAGGTTCAGTTTGTAATTGATATTACAAGGACGCTCTATTTTTACATTCAAAAATATGCATAATGCCAAAGGATTTGCTCAAATGAAACTCTTCAGTTTTAAAAAATTATTGGTTGAACTGTTTTTAGCATATAGTGATCACAACATCCCAACAGCTGTGGAACCAGAGGGTAGACTCCTCTTCATAGCCCTCTGAACCAAATTGCAAAACAGATGTAAGTCACCACCTTGAGAGAGAACTGAGCGGTAATAATAAATGAAAGGAAAATTGCCAAAAAATTAATTTTTCTTCATATTTCAGACATAATTTTTCATTAGTGACTACTAAGTGAACAATATTTTATTTATTGCACACCATAAACATGACTAAGGAAAGGGAAGAGAGTCTGAGTGAAGTCCCAGCACAAGTGAGCAAAGAATTGGGTTGACGTTTTCTGCTCTGTTGAGCAGCCTGGGCAGTGGTAAGAAACTTGGGAGATTACAGAATATGATAAAGCAGAATCTCAAAATTGAGGAAGAATTGTGAATTCAGAATCTTGTAGCCATCATTCAATTACCTTATTTCAATGAGTTTGCATCACGTTAAAAGCCCAACTCATCTCTAATTAAAAAGCCACATTCTATTCTCCTCTGTCCCCAGAAACTAGACAATGCTGATTCCCAATATGAAAGCCTGAGGGTTACCTGGCAGCAGCAGTTTGCCACTTTGTCTTCGGGCCCTCATCCAACTCTTCCTTCATCACTGCATGTTCTGTAGATACTGACCTCCTTAACCTTTCATCCAGACAAGTCAGCTTTGGCAAACGACCAGTTCCACCACATCATTGCGTCTGCTCTTGGGCCAACTCGCATTTCTCCACTTTAGAACTCAGGGACGTTTAAGACGTGACCTGGAAAAAGCATACTTTACATGTAGGAAGGCACATGCAACTCAGTGCATGTGCACACAGAATGCCTCGTATAGCTCTTAGCTTACTTCCTCAGTGTCCACTCATTTGCACTTATTAGGAAGTTGCCAACCTCTAGCTTGCATTGTTTTTTTGCATGTAGGTTTGGAAAACTGCTCAGTCAAGGGGGTGGACATGTTGCTGTATAGCATTGTGTTACATCAATGTCACAGTAGCAGCATGTTTATGTGGCTAATACACCGCATGTGATTTAATCGAATGGCTATATCTGAAAGTCATCAATCCAAGAGCTGGGCTATGTTCAGGTGGGGCTGTCCCCACAAGTCAGTTAACGCTGCTAGGCTACAGTCAGTCCTGAGGGTTTGAATATTAATGGGCAGAGGCTTATCAGGGGACAATCTGCAGAGTCCAGGGAAAGTGGAAAACTCAAGTCTGGAATAAGGTTCATGGAACTAGGTTGCTGAAGAGATGATTATAGTGAAAGGGGATGGGGAGCTCTAGCGTTCCTTCACAACTCACAATCACTTTGGTCTCTACGTGAGAAGAGTTATGGCCAATAAGGATATGACAATAGCAAAGCCATGACTCTGGCGAAAAGTTGTCATTGGTTATATAAAAAGGGACTGAATGGAAATGAGGGGATGGTTGAAAGATCATTGGGAACACAGATCGTAACACAAAAGGGACCTTAAAAAGATAGTAGGATTACCTTAGGTGGAGTCTGTAAGTCACATTTATCCACATTATACGGTATCTGCCACGCTGTTGCCCACTCATTCAGCCTATCCAAATCATACTGCAAAGTTTGAGATATTACATTTAGTTCCCTCATCTAAATCATTAACTTTTGTTAGGAATAGCTGGGGTCTTAGTACCTATCCCTACAGTGCCCCACTAGTCACTGCCTGCCATTCAGAAAAAGATGCATTTATTCCTACTCTTAGTTAACAGACATAAAACAATCTTCTATCCATCTCAATACACTAGCCCAATCCCATGCACTTTGATACATTAATCTCTTCTGTGAGACTTTGAAAGCCT
Source organism: Ginglymostoma cirratum (assembly GCA_024137785.1). Lineage (NCBI taxonomy): Eukaryota > Metazoa > Chordata > Chondrichthyes > Orectolobiformes > Ginglymostomatidae > Ginglymostoma > Ginglymostoma cirratum. The sequence continues at coordinate 19,110,392 of JAHRHZ010000057.1, read as the reverse complement.
TCTGAAAGTCCAAATAAACCACATCCACTGGCTCCCCTGATCAACTCTACTGGTTACATCCTCAAAAGAAAGCCAGTCAATTTAATAGCAAAATTTCTCTTCGTAAATCCATGCTGATTGTTTGATTCTATTACTGCTTTATAAATACTCTGCTATAAAATCCTTGATAATGAACGCTAGCATTTTCCCATTACCAACATCAGATCACTGGTCTATAATTCTGTTTTCTCTCTACCTCCCTTTTTAAATAATGACGTTACAATAGCTTTCCTCCAATCTCTAGGAACTGTTCCTGTGTCTAAGAATCTTGGAAGATGACCACCAATACATCCACTAATTCTTAGGCCACCCTAATGTACTCTGGGATGTAGATTATCGAGGCTTGGGGATTTATCAGCCTTCCATCAATCAGATAGCCTTCAGCATTTTAGTGCTTGCGCAGACCACTAAATTGTCCTGAAATGCTTAAGTGTGCTGGAAGACAGCTTTTAACCTGAGAGATGCAGCACACTGTGCAGCTATCTCCATAGATCACTGCACTATGAGGGAGAGTGAACTGTGAAATTTCCATTGCACATCTCAGTGTTGAATGGAATGCACTCCCTTAGAAAGTTGGTAGCTGGAATGTACCTTTGATTCTGTACATTGACTCAAAATGGAGTTAACTGTGGATGATTTGAGCAATGCAAGCCCTACAACAATCCTTGTATTTTGCTTCAGCAAGTATAGTGTTGTCCACATTAAAATACAAATCCTTGGACACTGTCATCAACATCATGGTTTAAGAATCCCTCACAACTGAGGTCGGTTTGCTTGTGAGACATGAACAATGAGTCATAGAAATCTACAGCACAGAAAAAGGCCCTTGAGCTCAGAGTTTACATCGGTCAAAAACAACCACCTAACTATCGAACACCATTTGCCAGCAGATAGTCTTGCATGCTTTGGCAATGCTAATGCACATCCAAATACTTCTTGAATTTTGAGAGTTTCTGCCTCTACCACCCTCACAGGCAATGAATATCAGATTACCACCACCCTCTGTGTGAAAAATGTTTTCTTCATATTGCCTCTAAACCTCCTGCCCCTTTCCTTAAAGGGATATTACCTGAACATTGATCCATCCACCAAGGAGAAAAGTTCTTCCCCATCTCCATGATCTATGCCCCTGATAATTCTATACATCTCAATCAAGTCCACCCTCATGCTCCTCTGCTCAAAGGAAAACAGCCCCAGTTTATCAAAATTCTCTTCATAACAAATCTCCAGCCCAGGCAACATCCTGGTAAATCTCCTCTATGCCTCCTCTCCAAATCAATCACATCACTGCTATAGAGTGATTTCCAGAACTGCATACAGTAGACATTCCTGTGACCAAAGCAACTTTTTGTTGCTCCCTATTCCTCAACGCTATGCCCTTGGCTAAAGACAAATATCCCACATATCTTTTGAAACATTATATCTACCAGTCCAGCTATTTTGATACACCGGAGTGCCTTGTCCAAGTTTTTACATTGCTCGTTGACAGAATGTAAGCCTCTACCAGCTAACCAAGCCAGCTGTGTTAAGAGGAACGGGTTGAAGTAAAAAGCGGGGCCTACCACAGTACAGAACCAAGCGAGGACGGATACCCACCAGAGTGAACTGGGGACCGTTCCAGGTATACCTCTCATCATCTGATGTGTTTGCCATTGGGGAGGCCATCCATATGGCTCCCAGAATTCACGGCTGACCACTGATCTGGAAGAACATAGGTGAGGATTTAGTCATTGGTCTCTATCTAGCCAATGGCCAAATAATGGTTGTTAAATGGTAATTGGTATTTATAGCATGGAACTGTCATTACACACATGCCGGGAAATTGGCTGGTATCCCCATCCAGAGCCAATCTGGTTTTTTTTCTTCAAATGGGGCCAGTCCCCAGAACCACGCAGATCAACAGCCATCTCATATCTTTTATCCGGAAATGTGCAACACTATCACTCCAGCCTAGACTAAGAATGGTCAGTTGCTGTATTCCAGCGATCAAATTAGCCAGCCAACACCAACACTTCAACCTAGACCGACAGTGGCTGTTTGCTGTTACTATGGGGCCTATCAGAGGCTTGACCGACTGTGTTGGGGAAAGCTACATAAAAACCAACACCATAGGTAACCAATCAGACAAGACCCTCTCAGGAGACCCATCTAAGACAGTCATAGTTACTCCCGCCTAAGGGACTGGTGCGCATGCACACCTCTGATCCTCGATGCTTCCCAAGGTACTGTCGTTCGTCATGTATTTCAATTGTCTGGTTTGCCCATAATTTGGCTATTAAAACTTGTTTCGTCATTGAGGTGTCTCAAAAAGCTGTTCATCCCTCAAAAGAGTGCAACATAACTGGCACAACAACAATAAAGAAACTGGAGTTAGACATGGAGGCTGAAATGCATATATATTTAGAGAGTATTTGCTGACACCATGGAGAATGCAAAGTATTCCGAGAATACACACATGCACATTAACAGATGCCGCCATAAATGGGGAGGGGGCTGTGGAAGGACCAGGGTGCAGAGAAGAACAGTGGGGGGGTAGCCGTCCAATCTATTCCCCACCAGCCCCATCTAATCTCTAACCCCCAGCCCTCTATGATCTTTCCCAGCCCCAACGGTTCAATCCGATCTCTACCTTCAGGCGCCATCTGATTCCTTTCAATGTCCTCTCTCCCCTCCCCCATGAGCATTCTCTCCCTGTATCTCTCTCCTCGTCCTCTGTCTCCTTCCCCATCTGTTCTCTGTCCTTCCGTCCATTCTCTCTCCCCACTGTCTGTTCTATGTCCTCCTCTGTTCACACTCTCTCCATTCACATTAGTGAAAGATTATTAACAATAGTGTCAACTGTGCCACTTATATGCCCCCAGTGTATATTTTTCTTCCTTTCTGTTTATGTCTAAGTGGAGTCCTGACACCTGTAACTGGGGTGAAGTTTGCTCTGAAGTTGACCTTTTGGCCTGGAAGGCTTCTCTGCTCACCCCTGGTATCTTTGGGCCTATAAAGCCTTAGTCTGCTGAGACTGTCTCAACCAGATTCAGGGTAATCTCTCTCAGTTCGGACTTCTGCAGCATTAGCATCACAGGCAAGTGGAGATGGACTGGCTGTATACCTTTAGAATGACCCAAAAGGAAGATTGTGAGGTCTAATGTTTAGCACCTCCTTTGTGCGAGTGCCTACTATAATCATACTGCTTCCCTGAGAGAAAGGGGCACGGAGAGTGAGATTGAGATCCTTCACCTTCTTTTGCCTTGCTATTGATGTTGATGCCTATGACTAGAGAGATAGATCTACACTCTGTGTGCAGACAGACACACATTGCGCTGAACCTGGACTCAGCCGGAGTCATGCATGCCAGAGCCAGCAAGGTACTGATGACAATGCAGGGCTCCATCTTTCAATCCAATTTACCATGTCTGTCAAACCTGTTTGCTGATGGTGTCTGAATTTTGACGAACTCATTAATGACCAGGACCATGGGATTGTTTTCTGCCTGGTGCGGAGTTGCTACCCGGTCTTTGACAATCCTCCACGTGTCAGAGACCTAGAATATTTCATCTTGACCAGCTGCAGTGATGTGCTCAGACTGTGCTTCCTAGTCTAATCTAGAAAGAATATCCACCAATGTGAAAGTCTGAGCTGGTAGAAGGTGAACAATGTATCCTTAGAGGGGTGAGTGGCTTCCTCCTCAGAGGTGGAGATGGCATTGAGAGTCTTTAAGATGGCCTATTCAGGGCAGAGGTTGCTTGGGTGCTGCTAATGCCTGCATTAAGGAATTAGTTGTGCAGAGGGATAAAAGCTCGTGAAAATTAAAAATGAGTTGGCGTTGGTGGTAATGGGAGAGCAGCACAGCATAATAAACTTTACTGTGTTGGTTGACTACTAAGATTTCCATACCCCATGAGAGAGTGGACCTGCTCTTCTCCAGCCAAATGCAAGCTGCTTTTCTCAAATGAACATTGTGGGAAGGGAGGAAATTGCAAGACCCCTTGCAGAAATATTTGTATCATCTATAAATATGGGTGAGAGGCCTGATGACTGGAAGGTGGCTAATATTGTACCTTTAATAAAAGTTGTAAAGAGAAACCGGGAAACTATAGACCTGTGAGTCTGACTTCAGTTATGGGTAAATTGTTGGAGGGGATTTGAAAAGATAGGGATTATCCAGCTCTACACCTTGTTATCTCAGATTCTCCTGCATCGGCAGTTCCTACTAACTCTGTAACAATTCTAACCCCATTGCGAAGCGAAGAAGGGTCTCGGACCGAAACGTCAGCTTTCCTGCTCCTCTGATGCTGCTTGGCCTGCTGTGTTCGTCCAGCTCTACACCTTGCCCTCCTTTCCATCCATGTTGGCTGCAGAAATCCTTTATTAATTAATAGCAAGGTTTTGTTTCCATGGCGACAAGCGTGGTGGGGGGCGGGGTACGTGTAAAAAGCAAATGAAACCAGCTCGTCAGCACACGGCAAATAAGAAGCTAATGATGAACTAGCGTATTAAAAAAAACTTTAAATAAAATGGTTCTTTTAAATCATGTAGGAAAGCTTAATTACAGCTTCAAATCTGTGAACATGCAGAGTGCTTGCTGAAAATCTGTTAGTTTCATTCCTACAGAAAATTAATTTTAAGTCAAAGTTAAATTCGAAATACCAGGCTTTTAATGTTGAGATTGGGCAGTTTCTTTTTTAGGACCAACAATGCCATCATGTCTTAGCTGCCGGGATCAAAATTTCTCTTGTTGAACTAGCGGACAATGATTGTCAGAGAAGTTACTGTTCCATGATGTGACCATTTCTAAATGAAACAACGCAATCATAAGATGAAAAGGGAAGCAAATACAACTGGAAAATAATCTTAATATTGTTAAACTTGGCAGGTATTTCACTTAGGTCGGGTTGATGTCTCTGCTGCAATCATTTTCTTCCCCAATTGTGTCACAGTCATTGACATATTTGGATAATTATAAGCACCGTTGGCAAAACTGTTACTTCCCGCTGTAATTGAGTGGCATTTAAGCAAGTACTGGATGTCATTTTCTAGAAGATCTTATCGATTCGAGTCCACTCTGCTGGGAATTTTAAAAACTCACAATGTACAGCCCAAATAAGTAATTGTATTGCGCAATTTTCAGTCGTCAATTGCCACGTGTTTCTTCTTGGTAAGTAAATAGATCGTGACCAGACAAGCAATAACGTACTTGTTAACGTGAAAACTACCTTTTCACTATATAGGATATCAAAATATACCGCTCAAGTCATAAGAGGAGGAATCTTAGGAAAACAAAAAACTTTGGTCTCACATTTAATTAGTAATAATTAGGATGTAAACTATTATTCTTTTGTTTGTGTGGAAAATTGAAGCAAGGAGCAGGTTTTTCTGCTAATGTCAGAACAGAGTTTAGAATTTCTTAAACAGGGTTCTTATTATCTTAAGGTAGCACTTTTGTAGTGAATGGTGTTTCAGTCTTGCTGTCATTGGTAGTGTAAAGCATGATGTTTGGTCAAAGCAACCTAAAAACTCTTTAAAACATTTATTCAAGGACTGGAGCTCTTCCTAACCCACTCCACTTCTCTCTCTTCCAAAACTCACATTAAAAACGATTTTTTTGACTAAGGTTTTAACTGATATTTCAAATGTCTCCTACTTTGGATTGGTGTCAATTTTAAGGCTTCTGTGAAGCAACTTTAAATGTTTCCCAATGGTAAGTACAAATCTTATTAAAACTATTAATACAAAAATTATGTATTTGTACTCATTGGTTACATTAGCAATTTAATGCACACTGCATTATGGCTTGGAACAATATTAGTAGTATCTCCCAGTAATTCATTCCAGATGAAATTTTACTAATCATGAGAGTCACAAATCAAATATTTCAGTTAAGGGGTAACCATCCAACAACTAAAAGGGTTCCATCAATGTGCAGGTGATGAGACCATTGGTACCACTTCATTCATTGGAACAACTGCACATTCCTACACCTTAAGCATCAAGTCGCAGCTTACCCATCATTTTATTTATTTTACTTTAGCCAACACTTGTCTAAATTACTGCTACTCTTTCTTCAATGCCCACTATAACCCAGCATCTCATCCTATTCAATCTGGAATTATCAGACAGAGAAAAACCTTTAAACTAGTCACATTTATTGACCAACAGCAAAAGTGAATTGAAAAAACAAATTGCATTAATCTGTGAACAGAAACAGACTGCCTGTCAAGCACTAGCAATTTTGCAGTTAATGAATTATTACTGCACCCAGCTCTCACTTTGTAAGGCATTTGTCCCCTCAAACATAGCAGGAACGTAGGAATTCTTAAGGATATAAGCATCATGGCAGCTTGCAGAGAACTTGGCACAGACCTCTAAGTAGTAGTACTGAAGGTCTCATAGTACTTGCAAATTGATGGATTGGAACCCTTTACTGTTGATTTATGATATGGCCCTCATGTATTGTGTACAGTCCATTGCACCTTGCACTTGCATCTGTTCCTCTATTTCTTCGATACATCTTAGCAACAGTAACACTAACCCCTGCTGTGACTGTATCCAACAGCCACACTTGCAATATAGAGGTGAGGGCAGTGTAAACAACAGAATAGTGATGTCAGCAATCAACAATTGAACGACTCAAATGATGATTCAACATAATCTTCCGTACAGTGGGACATGGAGCATTCTGACAAAGAGCTGTTGAATGCATCTACATGATACTTTGACTTTAAGACTTTTCCAATGAATGCAGCACGAGTCTTGTCACAAAAGAGACAGTAGAAGGTTGTAAACATTGCACAAGCACTGAGATCTTATGTTCTCAACCCTATATCACCTAAGGAAAGCATAATTACATACAAGAGAATGATGCAAGCTACTTATAGGGCAGCACGGTGACTCAGTGGTTAGCACTGCTGCCTCACAGCACTTGGGACCCAGGTTCAATCCCAGCATTGGGTGAATATCTGTTTGGAGTTTGCACATTCTCCCTGCGTCTGCATGGGTTTCCTCTGGGTGCTCCGGTTTCCTCCCACAGTCCAAAGATGTGCAGGCTCAGTGGATTGGTCATACTAAATTGCCCATAGTGTTCAGGGATGTATAGGTTAGGTGGAAGGGATGCTCTGAGGGTCAGTGTGGACTGGTTGGGCTGCAGGGCAGGTTTCCACGCTGTAGGGATTCGATAGGTCAAAGTGCTGGAAAATTAGTACCATGCTTTTGTGCAGCCTTTGAGATCTTACATTTGCTTTGAGTTTTATGACCTGCAGGTGTCACGTTGTAAGGTCACCTAAGATTAATTCTGCTTCACAGAGATAACCATCTCCAATCTGAAATGACAAATGACATGGTTAAGATTGTGTGGGGTGCAAATGCTGGTCACAAACAGTTGGATACTGCATGCATTTCATGTGCATGATGCAGTGATTACAGATAGCTGCAACCTGTATTCTGAAGGTCCATGATTGGTGCAATTGCCCCTTGAAGGGCCTCTGTCATTTAGAAGTGGTGCCCCTATGTTGCAGCACAAAACAAAAACATTGACGCCACCCATCGGAGTTTGGTGACAACCATTTTCCATTCATTTGGCTCCTGAATGTGAACAATGAATATGGAAGGCAAACAGGTCATGCTTGGCACCGTGAAGGGAAGGCTCAGCCTGGTAATTAATGCCCTCCCTAAACCTACATGACCATTTCTAGTCCAGCATTCCCTGCCCGAAGCAGACCATCTGATGGCATCCAAACCGTTGGACTGATATTGGATGATGCCCTTGGCTGACTATACCATGATCCCCAAACATAGCAGCCCCCAACTTGACTTGATTGGTGATATGGCCACTTGTTTGAGATGTGTAGGATGTTTGTCATATAGGCTGCAGGCACATGATGTAGGTGTATGGTTTTTGTATCATGTGCTATACAACAGCATGTCCACCCTTTTGACTGATGGCTGCTGACAGTTATGACAAGCTGTCTGGCTTTGTGTCTACCCTAAACAGCATGCCAAGACAGAAGTAAGTGAGCTATTAAGGGGCGGAGGGAGAAAAGTGCCAAACAAGGCAAGGTAGGGATGCTGTGAACAGCGAAGTAGTCACAAAGTGAGTGGGTGTTGAGAGCAAGTGAGCAGCCCTAAGGTGTACTCTGGTCCAAACTATGGCTGTCTTTATGCTTGAAGTTCCGTGCAGCAGCATTGCAATGAAAGGTGTTTGTGCACTAGCGTGCAGCATTGAAGTGCACATGGGTAGTGGATATACATTGGAGATGTGCCATGATCCACACCTGAGATATTGGTGTCAGGTGTCCAAGATGGAGATCCAGAGAAGCAAATGGTGAGCTGGAGTCCCCAGGTTACAGTTCTGATTTTTGTTAATTCACAGCATCTACTTTCTATCTGGCAGGTCAGAGAATGAGAAAGAGAAACTGCATAATGAGATGTTAATGCATGCTAATAGGCCTCTTGTTGCTCACTAGAGAGAGTCTAGTCTCACCATAAAACATCTGGTTAGAAAATGGGATTTTGTTCTCACTGTCAAGCAGCTCCTCGCTGTATACCTCATCTGATTTTTCCCAAATTTCTTGGCATGAAGGATCTGGGAAGATTCCACCTCAGAGTCATAGCTCATAACTCATGTTTAGAATCATGGAACCTCTACAGTGCAGATATTCTGCCCATTGAGTCCACACCGACCCTCCGAAGATTAGCCCACTCAGACCATATCCTGTAACCCCACATTTACCATGGCTAATCAAAACAGCCTGCACATCCCTGAACACTACAGACAATTTCAGTATGGCCAATCCACCAAACTTGTACATCTTAGGACTTTGGGAAGAAACCAGAGCACCCATACAGACATGGCAAGAATGTGCAAATTCAGCACAGACATTTATTGAAGGCTGGGATTGAGCCTGGCTCTCTGATGCTGCAAGGCAGCAGTGGTAACCACTGAGCCACTGTGCTGCACATATTTACTTCACACTAATGTGGACTAAACCCAAAACTAATGAAATTTAAAAATAATTTCGCAAATATCTGTTTATGTTGAAACAAGTGGTGTAAATAGCAATAAAGCATGCTAAAAGTGAAATGTTACCCAGTTGCTTATGTATGAATTTATCATGAGGAAAGTGTTACCCAGCCATCAGGATGATACTACCATGGTTTTAAAGAATAATGCTGGTCAAAAATTTTTGCTCCAATATGGAACAGTTGTTGAAAAAGGTAGAGGTAAAGATAAAGTCTTCATTGTCTTAGAGGACCATAGGCTGCTCTGATTGGAGGGGGACGACTGGTGGTGGTTTTAATGCAAGGGTCACTGCATCTCAAGCAAGGGGCTAGATTGAGAAGGTGAGACCTTCATCTGGTAACATCAGGTGGTGTGGGAATTGAACCCATGCCGTTGGCATCACTCTGCATCACAAACCAGCCACCTGAGAGAATCAGCAAAATTGGGGGATGTTGTGCTGTGTACTGTAAGCTGTATTACATTTCCTTACACTTTCAATATGTTTCTTTTGCAGGAAGAATAATCATCAAATCTGTAAGTGTTTTAAGATATTAATAATATCTCATTTGTTTTCTTTACAGGCCATGGTGAAAGAAGTGATTTTTGTATTTGTCTAAACATCTCAAAGCTCAAAGAAAGCATTATCATCCGCACAAGTGGTAAGTACATTACTTAGTGATGTCTGTAAGGTAATACAGCTTGAGGCATGTACCACAGGATGAAGATGATGTGGCTGAGGGAGCCACTATATCCACATGATATTCCATTCACTCTTTGGACAAAAATAACAAAAGACAAATACATGGTGCACAGGCAAAGTTACAGCCTTGTGACAGATTACTTATTGAAATTTACCCATCATTCAATGACTTAGCAACACACTGAGTGCAAGCATTAGTGAAGCAATCACCACGATTATCAGCCTATTTGGTATACTAGAGAGGATAGTACATGACAATGTATTGTAGTTCACTGGTAAACCATTCCAAGACATATGTGCTTGGTTGCAAATAATCCATATTACATCATCACCCTAATATCCTTGCTTGAATGACCTAACAGAACATGTAGTTGTGTACAATCATGTTCATCAAGTTCAAGCATCAAGACAACATTATCACATAGGATTGCTGCATTTTTGTGTCAACAATGGAGAAGGGACTACCACCCTAGCACAACATATGCTTGGATAGCAAATGTGAACAAATTTGTCCATTAGACAATTGTCTAACCGTTGAGACACAAGACATTCTTCTTCAATGGCAAAGGACAGAGTGAAACAGACACATCCAGTGAGCAGGTAAAAATCAACCTCAACTATGCAACAAACAGTGAGAATCAGAAATCCAGTCACAAATAATTGGATTCTAACTAAAGTTCCCAAGATATGCAATCAGCCCAGATTGTATGAAGTCATTACAGATCATGGTGCTTCATTGTGAAGGAACAGAAGTCCGCTCAGACCAATGAGTGATATGCTAATCAAGAGGGTGAGAAAGAAAACTTTGAAGACAACAATAGTATGATGACACTGAGCGATGGCAACCAGCAACTAGAGAAATGAGCAGTCAACCAAGAACTCATGAGATTAACTTGGATTTCTCCAGGTAGGTATACGATTACAAAGATCAAAAAAAAAAAGTTGTCAAACCTCAAACATTATATTGAGGTCTAAATTAAAAACCAAAAGAACTGCGGATGCTGTAAATCAAGAACAAAACCAAAGTTGCTGGAAAAGCTGAGCAGGTCTGGCAGCATCTGTGGAGGAGAAAACAGCGTTAACGTTTCGGGTCTGGTGACCCTTCCTCAGAACTGATGGTGGCTGGGAAAATGTCAGTTTATATGCAGAAAATAGGGAGGTGGGTGGGGTAGGGAGTAAACGATAGGATAGCGCCCAAAGAGAGAGAAAGACAGTCTTCCAGGTGAAGCAACACTTCACCTGCACTTCCAAGAATCTAGTCTACTGCATTCGCTGCTCACAATGTGGTCTCCTCTACATTGGGGAAACAAAGCGTAGACATGGTGACTGCTTCACAGAACATCTACGTTCTGCTCGCAGAAAAGACCCTGAACTATCTGTTGCCTGCCACTTCAATGCACCACCCTGCTCCCTGGCCAACATCTCTGTCTCTGGCTTGCTACAATGTTCTAGTGAAGCCCAATGCAAGCTGGAGGAACAATACCTCATTTTCCACTTGGGGACCCTACAGCCCTCTGGACTCAATATTGAGTTCAATAATTTTAGGGCCTAAACTCTCCCATATCCCAGCCCCCCACCCACACACCAGGCCTTGTTACCACATAGCCTGCCACTACACACCCCCTGTTGTTAGTCACTAACAGTCCCCATTAACAACTCCTCACCCTCCCAGCCTGATCTTTATCAACTCCTTTGTCTGTCCAACTATCTTTCTCTCTTTGGGCTGTATCCTATCATTTACTCCCTACCCCACCCACCTCCCCATTATCTGCATATAAACTGACGTTTTCCCAGCCACCATCAGTTCTGAGAAAGGGTCACCGGACCCAAAACATTAACCCTGTTTTCTCCTACACAGATGTTGCCAGACCTGAGCTTTTCCAGCAACTTTGTTTTTGAGTCTAAATTATTTATTTAGTTCACTCTGTACATGTCTGTACAGTTGTTGCATTGACAGCTATTGCCAATATACAAAAATATATTACTGTTCAGGATTTTGTTTCTTTGGTTCAAAGAGGAATATGCATCATATATTGCAGCAGATATGTCTTATACCTTAATGGACATTCTCATGATATCATCACCATATCACGACATATGACTGAATAGTATAAGGCTTGTAGTTTCCATCTTGCTGAGCGTTATTCTCTTGCAGCATGACACACTGAGGGAAGCAGGCTACAGTACATCTGAATTGCTTGAGCCTAGATACTCAGGGGCCTGTGAAGTAATGCGTAAATATAGATAAAGTTCTGTAAAAGTTAATTGAATTCTTCAGTACTAAGTGACTTATGTCCTGTCCTTGTGCTTCAGGAGTGAACATAGCAACACAGCACGATAGTGGCAAATTTTCAGTTAATGTCACCAGATCATGTCATAGTGGCATCTCTGTCCCTTTTTGTTTTACTTCAAATCTCCATCAACCACAGTACTATGCTTTTATTAAAACTGTGAATCTGTTCCCTTATAAACAAGCTTACAGTGTTCTTGGAAATAGTGCTCAAAGGGAATCTTCATCAGTATCTAATAGGTTTTGATGATAGATGTTAAACACCTAGTAGCTGAAGGTAACTGGTATAGGGCATTTATTGATTAAATATACTATGATGTATATAAAAAGAAGAATCAGCCAGCGCTGGAGTGGTTTGTTTTGATAGAGATATAGCTCTGTAGGAAGCAACAAATAAATAGTCTCCAAAGAAATATGATTTCCTTGCTTGCTTCATAAATACACCTAGAGATAATTTGACAATTTTTCCTTTTCAGAGTGGTACTCAGTGGACAACATGAATATCATTTCTCAGGGAGGATATTGTTCTTCTTGTTACTGATGGAAGGGAATACTTCAAGCAAAAACTGCTCCCTCCTCTTGTCCATGCACATTGCTGTATTGATCAGTGTTCTTAAAACATCTGGGCCTTAAACTGTTAAAAATGTTAAATTTGCTTAAAGTTGATAAATTGAGTAAATATATAAACTTTATTATGGTCTAGTGAAAAATTGAGTTTCAACAAGCTTAACATAAGAAAAAGGAGCAGAAATAGGCCTAATGATTACTCAAGCACACTCCGCTATGTGATACGATCGTAGCTAATTTGATGTGGTCTTAACTCCACTTTCCTGCCAATTGTCCATAGCGCTTGACTGACTTGTAGATGGAACGTTTGTCCAGCTCAGCTATGGGTATAATCAATAACCCCATCAGGCTTTCAAATTCTTTCCATTGCTGTTATAAACAGGAGATACCTTTGTTTAATATTGAATCCTCTAGTTCTTGATTCTCACATGGGGGTTAACATTCTCTTAGCATCAACTCTGGCAAGCCCCTTCAGAATTTATTTATTCATTTGTTGGAGGTGGGCATCATCGGCTGGCCAGAAATTTTTGCCCATCTCTTGAGAATATGGTAGTGAGCTTCTTGAACTGTTGCAGTCCACATGCTGTAGGTTGATCCACTATGGCACTAGAGAGTGAATTTCAGGATTTTGACAAAGTGATACTGAAGGAATAGAAATATATTTCCAAGCCAGGATGCATTGTGGCTTGGAGGGGAACTTGCAAGTGGGTGGTGTTCCCATGTATCTGCTGCCTTGATATTATAGATGGAAGTGGTCAGATGTTGGAAGGTGCTGTCTAAGGAGTTTTGGTCTAAGAATATTCTGTTTCATTAAGTTTAACCCTCAATCTCTAAACGTCAACACACATTGGTTCAAGGATTGTGGACAAAAGGTAGGAAAGTTAAGATGAGAATTATCAGAACAATCATGATCTTATTGAATGGTGGAGCAGGCTTATAGTCATTAACAAATCTATGCCCATCTGCAGTTTTTTTAGACAGTTATTATTCATTTCTACTTTCCTGTAGTTAATTATTAACCAACCGAGTGACTTAACTGGCTACAACAGCTGGATTTTCATGGAGTTGGGAATATACCATAGACCCTTAACAGGGTTAGGTGGGACCTGGAGGGGAAATCTCATCCCTGTTCCTGATAGATTCAATTATTTGGCAGTAGAAGAAAGGGGAAATGTATGACTCACATGACAGAAACAAATTCGAATGAACCATATTAACTCAATGCTAGGTTCAAACATACCCTATTTCAACAATATCAGGAGCTGTACTGTGAGTATCAGGAACTTATGAAAACAACATACATACTCATGATAAGACCTGTACAACAATCAAGTTGTCAAGTGATTTAAATCCCTAATCCTTTAAAATACAAAAAAAAAGGGTGGACGACTGAGTTAAGGCTTTCATATGTGTTCTGCCAGGATTAATTTACTGAAACAACTGAAGAACACCAAGTGTTATGTTTAACATTAACCAGGAGATTTGCTGATGGGCCATAAGAATACTGTAATTCTGCCTCCTGATGTAGATCTACCCTGCTGAATTCCTATACCTTGTGGGTTGGGCCAATTTCCACACACTTAAGGAAAATGAGCAGAGTTGTGCCAGTTGTTGAGGAAAGCAAAGTTCTGCTGTGCTAGAGCTCTACCCTCTTTAGGGTGGAGCTCTGGCACAGCAGAATCTGTCAAAGAGAGTTATACAAAATACATTTTTAAGTCTAGCAGGGTTTGATAGTGGGGAGATATTGAATCTTAGCAGGGGAGAAAGGGGCAGACAAATGGACAATTGAAGAGGTGGAGAAAGGAGAAAAGAAAGAGCAAGGGACTAAAATTGGAATTAAGGAAGAATTGGAAACAGAAAAGGAGTGGAATAGACAGGGAAAAAAATGATGTGGAAAGGATAGGAAGGGGGAGAGAGAAGAGGAAAAGATGCTGAAGTCAGAGGGGTATGGAAAAGAAGAGGAAATTGGGAGGAGGAAAGCAATAGAGTGGAGAAGAGAGATGGAACTCAATGCAAAGGCAGGTCACGGAGGCAGGTTGATGACCTGATTCATCATGATTGTTCCTGAGTGGGAATTTCTTTTCCTTAGCCTGCTGTCTCATTTCTGGATTGCATTGTGGGTGGTGGTGGAGTTGGTGGGATACAGTCCCTGGTTGCAGGGATGAACTGGTTTCCTAAGAGTTTTCTACAAGTCCAATTGGCAGTGTTGCCAGGAAAGGAGGAATTTGTACTATTTACAGACATTTTGCAGATTCAGGTTTGGCATATGACAGTTACAGATTCAGCCCATCTTGTGCCAAACACATCAGATATCATACACAAGAGAAAGTGTTTTCTTCCTGGGGTCTTGTAACTCAAAATAGCAATCTATAAAGGTGAAATTACTTTCTAATTTACTGAATGGTAGCTGTATATTCAGCCATAAGATCTTGAGTGTCCTAATCATAGAATCCCTACAGTGTGGAAACAGGCCCTTTGGCCCAATAAGTCCACACTGACTCTCAGAGCATCCTGCCCAGACCCGTCCCCCTATAACTCACCTAATCTACACATCTCTCAACACTATGGGCAATTTTTCATAGCCAGTCCACCTAACTTGCACATTTTTGGACTGTGGGAGGAAACCTGAGCACCTGGAGGAAACCCACGCAGACACAGGGAGAATGTGCAAACTCCACACAGACAGTTGCCCAAGGATGGAATCAAACCTGGATCTCTTGGTGCTGTGAGGCAGCAGTGCTAACCACTGAGCCACCGTGCTGCCCCTGATGGGAGTCTGGTTCCCAACATGTATACTGAACAACTAAATAGCATTAGATTGTGCATGACAAGAGAGAATGAAGTCATCTTTACAAAAATGCACTTTCTGATCTACTGAGATTAAAGCCAGAGAAAGCTTATTATTTATTCATTAGGAACCAAGAAATAGGAGCAGGTCATTTGGCATCTACCTTTTTCTATCCTGTACTCTAACTTGCTGCCTCAAATCTGTTCGACTGTTCTGTTAAATGAAGGCTGATCAGCACTTGAACAGTATTAACTGCCTTTCACCAAATTAATCCATATTCCTTGATCCATTTACCCACAACAACAAGCAGTACTTAATTCTGCTTTCTAATCCTTCTTTCTGCATTTTTGCTATATGTAAATCAAAATTCAATGCAAAAGCTCCTATGTTGACTATTTCCCTACACTTCAAAGTTCTCATCTCATTTTTCTTTCCTTATAGGAATTATCCAGCCATTACATTTCTATTTATCTGGTCTATTCTCCAACTATATTTAAACTGACATTTTCCCCATATTTACTAAAAAAACAAAACTGTAAAATTTCATTTTGTTTACTTGCTGTTCTGACACAATGTTTAGGTCTTTTGGGTAAAATAAGTTGTTCAATGCAATTTATGGTGTCATTTCATTCAAATCTAATTCAACAGAAATGTCAGGGACTGGTAACTGCATTAGAGATTTTGGATGATTATTCCAGAAGATATTAACTAAACGTTCGGGTATGACAAACAACTGATACCAGCTGAAGTTAAAATGGTAAGAGTAACAGATAGAATTTGAATAACACTCACTACATAGGCTTGTGTGTTAAATGCTCAGCAATCTAATGGAAGTCCTCAGGTGATGCCTACACATACAGTTTTCAGCAGGCGTTATTGTATAATCAATCATCAGGGGTGGAACCTGACTGACTTTTTTTTTAAAAAAAACAAACCAAGCTTATTGTTGTTTGCTATTCCAGGTTCAGAAAAATTAAACTAATTAAAGTATCCTGCCACCACTTTTAACTAATAGAAACAAATTTAGCATAGATCATTGATAAACTATGGTGAGTGCCTGGTGTATACCTACCCAACCATGGGAACCGCAAGGACAGTATGAAAATTTGACTGGTAAAATATGCAGTGGCTTATGACTATTAAATGAGTTTTGTGTCCTGCCGCTGCGCTCAGTGCAAAAGTTAAGAGAAAACAATAAAACTAAAGCAAAGAAGATACAGGAGAAAAATTAAAATCCCTTTATTTGGAGGATGATTTATAGCTCTGTGTATTCTACTTTATAGAAACAAACACTGGGCGATATACTGAAAGCACATTCAACAAATGATTCACCAAGTGATTTAAGTATACAAGAGAGATTTGCGTTTGAATTGGATTTGGACTTAACCAGCAGAAGAGTTGTAGTTGTACCTAAACTTCAGGATCAGAATTCCAAGAAAAAGAAACTGTATGACGCACAATGCAGGTGATTTTTGATGATCTATTTTTCAAACAATTGGATTACATTCTTTATCAATTTAGGTATTTGGAATTTAATTGCCAAAGAATCACAGGCCTAATAACAGACATACAAAATTATGTTGGCAAGTAAGGCCATACTGAGCAGAGAGAGGACAACAGGAGGAAGAGAAATTGAGCTAAACACATTCATATCTGACTGTTCTTGTTGCCTTGTTAGTCTAACAAATGGTACCTTATCAATGATGTAGAATTAAGCAATGATGTCCTCTCAAAGATAAAGCCAGTTATGAGGAGTTACATATATTGAGGATAAAAAATTCATTAACTAAACCTTCAAAAAAGTTTAAAAGCAAGGATTAAATGTTATATTCATAAGTAAACAAATAAATACCACATGTATCCCGAATGTTAAGCATGATTCCAACAAAAACATACAGTAATCCTGGATAACAAGGTGTA
>JAHRHZ010000057.1:18995275-19092699 GCA_024137785.1 Ginglymostoma cirratum | reverse complement strand
CTGATGCTGCTTGGCCTGCTGTGTTCATCCAGCTCTACACCTTGTTATCTCAGATTCTCCAGCATCTGCAGTTCCTACTATCTCTGAAGTAATCCTGGATTATGTTTTTCTATTGTAAAGACAGTTACTATGAATTTGGCCATAATCACTGCAATTTTTCCATTTTTAGTCAGTATAGATGGGCATGTTAGGTAACAAGCCAACTCCATCACCATGATAACAATCAGTTGCATGCCAATCAACTCATTTGGAGCGAACAGCATTGCATCGGTGTGTTTCTTGACCTATCATAAACATTGACTCTGGCACCCCAAATCGTCAGAAGCTACTGGAGTCAAAACCTGGCAGCTTAAAAACAATCACTCAAGGCCTACTACCTGGGGTCCAGTGGTGCGAAGTTGTATCGTTTATCTTCTGATGCAGGATGGAAGTTGTGGGATCAGGTTGGTTGTAAACAAGTATCAGACCTGTCTTCCATAGGCAACATCCTTGCTCACCATTTGTAACGCTGATTGCCCCCAGATTTAGATTATTGGAAGCCTCCCCACTAATCTGGCAAGTAGTCACCTGGTTTTCCAGTCAGGAAACCAGCCATCTTGACTACCGGAGAGAAGGTGGAAAATCAGGAAATGGTGAGTTGAGAATCTTAAGTAGCCATTATGTGACCACTTAAGGACCTTAATTGGTGGCAGGTTGAGAAATTCCTCAATGGACCTTTCTGCCAAGAACTTAATTAGTGAAGTGTCGAGGGGATTCAGTAGCTCTCCAGGACCGTTATGTCACCTCCTTGACAACTTTCTCACCACCTCCAGTGGTGAAGCATAATGATCTTAGTATTCTTCCAAACTCACTGGAAACAGAACAAACAGCACTAATAGAACAAACTGATTGTGTTCTGACTTTGTCTACATGAGTTGCAAAGTAGAAGAACGGATTTGGTTCCCAGTTTTATTCCCCATTATGTATCACACTCAATGTGATGCTGTATGACTTCATTAGATTGTTGCCCCTTTACATTATAGGGTGATTTGTGCAGGTAGGCCTATAATTCCTACGGCATTACTACAAGTCTGGAAGTCTAGTGGAGTAGACCTTCTGCTCCTAGCTTTATCAACTTATCACACTGCCTCAAATCTGGGGATGGGATAGTTTAAATACAGAGGACAGTTGTAGTGCCTACAGTAGAACAATTAGATGCCTACCCCGCAGTATCCAAGGAAGTTGGCCTATTACATCTGTATTCAATCTGTGAAATAGCCAATGATTCCCTCATTGCATAATTTGCTTCTTTCTTTTTAAAGATTCACATATGAACCATTTAAGTTCATCATTTGCTTTACATTTTCCATTGTGTACAGTAAAACATTGAAATTAAAAGGAACTTTCACTCATATTGTCCTTCTGTTATCTCAAGATATTCTAAACTATTTTAGATCAAATGGATGCAAGGTTTAATTTTCAAATACAATCTCCTGTTGTAACATAGGAAATATGGCAGCTAATTATGGCAAGGCTAGGTTTTCCAAACCACAGTGTGATGGTCAGTTTTCTGATGTGGGAAAATATTGGGTAGAACACCAAGAGGTACTCTATTGCTGGTCTCTGAAATAGTGCCATAGATTATTTTACATGTACATTTAATGTTTCATCCCAGAGAGGACACTTTTGATTGTGCTGTACTTCCCCACTACAATACTGGTGTGTTAGCCTAGATTTTGTGCTATCATCTCTCAAGTTAGACTTAATGGCTTTCTGACACTGTAGCAATAGAGTTACTGATGAGTTATCTCTAAAGCACCTGTGACGTAGTTTGATTTTATAAATCAATGTCTGACTGATATGGCAAATGTCACCACAAGTGATGGGGAATAAAAGCGTAAAATACAAGAATGACTTTCACCACAATATACAGAGCTGCTCTCTAAGAGGTCTTGGCTTGTAAGTTCAACTACACAGTATATGTTTCCTAAAATTAGGTTAGAAGCAATGTATATTGCTGGCAATACGTGGATATATATTCTTGGCCAGAAGAGCACCATGTTGATATAGGCCTCAAAAGATGTGTGCAGATCCAAACTTGAAACAGAGTTAATTCGGTCTCTTGCAATTTAAAAGGGCCTAAAAACCAGAGTGACTTTTAAATTACCAATTTGTTTGCCCTGAGTCAACAACAGATGACACCAGAGTTTATTCTGTTCCTATACAATGTTACAGATGCACTCTTTCTCAGTAGGTATAATTGGATGGTGACTAAGGGTGGGAATTGGGGTGCTTTTCTAACTGCCAGGTCAATATTTTCAGGAGTGTTACCCTGTATGGCATTGACAAAGTCAGTTTTGATCAGACAAAAAATGACTTCCACAATGAGCAGTATGTTAATCAAAATTGGTTGGGAACTGCCTACCCTATCTCTTGCTTTCAAACTATATGTATTCTTCATGCTGTCTCCACAGGTCAACATTTACTGAATGCCTTAATATTGGGACTGTGCTCCAATGGAGACAGTTTGGTTATTATATTGACAAACCAACTGGGAAAAGCTTTTGTTTTTAACCACAATAGAATAACAGGAACTGCTTTAAACATATACATCCTGCTTCCTATCAGTCAGGGACTGCAACCATGCAGAACAGATTCTGTAAGTGATCATGAAAAGAATGTACAAGCTTAACTTCAGATGCGCAGAATCACATGGGTTTTGTGAAGTTGTATAATTTTGAATAAAACCATTCTTACATAAGTAAGCAAACTTATTTTGCTGGACATGAAGAATTTTTTCTCGTTGTGAATCTGCTGTTCACATTGACTGTTTGAGGTAAGATTAGTAGTGGGCAGTAATGCAAACTGGCACTTTTAACCAATGCCTGTTTTTCACTGCTCAAGATCTAATTCAGCCTTTTGCTTTTTTTGCTGATAGGAAAACATGACATCTACTAAATGTAACATCACTAATTATAATTAAATCAATTTTAGTGCCATTGCACAAATCATGTTAGTCTCAAATTTCTCAGAATCACGGAGTTGTTATAGCAGAGAAGAAGGCCACTCAGCCTAATAAATCTGCATTGGTTCTCTAAGTGAGCAATTCATCTTGGTCAATTCCTCTTTTTGTTGTACCTTTTGCAAAATGGATCATGAGGGTACATCAATGTTTATAATAAGAATTTGGGAGGAAATTTTTTTTCTGCCCGGCTTCCACACTTTTTATATCTACTGACATTTCTGCTCTGGGTGATGGGAGAGAATGATTACTTTACCTAGCCCTTCATTGTGGCCCACATGCAAATAATGAGGTAATAACAGGATTACATAAAATGTCAGAATTCCTACACAAACTGACAAAAATTTACAATATATCGTTAATATTTGGGAACTTTGATTCTAAAATAGAAGTAAATGGATTTTTGGTTTCAATCCTGTCAGAGTAACATGGCTCTTTTAGTAAATTCAAAATAATTTTGAACTGAGTTCAAAACAGCATTCCTAATCAAGCAAACTATATTATTCAATAAGCTAGCAAGCGATAGCTACTGAAGTTTTTACTAAATTGAGATGTTACAACCTGGAGAAGAGGAGATCAGAGCCGACAAGATTCCTTTCAGAAGGAAAAGAGTTACTCTAGCAGAAGGGCTGTTTAATTTTGGCAATCTTCAGACATCAGAATTAGTTTTAAGGTATTTTAGCATTTAAGTAGAGAGGGCTAGAAAAAGAGGTCCTGAACTTTTCCTAGAGATCAGAGAAAAGGTAGCGAGTTAGTCTGCATCTCAGTGATCAAGAGAACCCTGTTTGGTGAATTGCAGAAAGTCACTGAAGGGAAATGCTTGCAACCGCAACAGCTGAGTAAGAAATTCTAAAATGAATTTAAGATAAATACTTCACCAGGGCTGAGTCTTTGTAAAGGTTATTGTTGGAGAAAATGACTGAATGTTTCATTTTGTCATTTATGACAAGATGTTTCCAAATTATCTAGCTTTGTTTTTTACCTTTTGTGTGATCAACTTATGTTCTTTTGTTAAAACTACATTGGCAACCTCAGGCAAATTTGTTCAGTGACTAACCACCATGATAACCAAATTGCAAAATTAAAAAATTGTGGTCTATCAAACCCTGGAATCTGACTCTAGTATTACCATCAGCTGAGATCAGAATAGAACTTAGGATCAGTGGGAAGGCCATATTAGCCCATTGCACCTGCTTCACCATTGATCATGGCAAATCATACTGGGCCCAGTCTAGGACCAAATGAGTCAAGCTTCCCCAAATAAAGGCATGATGCCAGAAATGCTTACCCCAACTGAAAGATGACTGTTGCAAGCAAGTGTTCTTAAGGTACTTCCTGGTTTCTCTCAGCGCCACTGAAATAACTGCATAGAGGCCAGTAGCCTGTCACCAAGTCACCCTTTATTTATAATGCAGAGTGCACTGACTGTGGCCAGCCAGCTTGGAGTCAGTCACCTGAACTGTGAAGATTCTCATCTCCTGATTGTATATTTGTTTTTCCTCACTTTCACAGTGCACTGGCTAGGGCCAGCCAGTTTGGAAGTCAGTCACCTAAACTGCAAAGATGCTCATCTCCTGTTTATATTAGTCAGCCAGGGCCTTCCTGATTGGCCCAGGTTAACAACTCCAATCAATTACCTTGTAGTCAATGAGACCAACCTGGTTCCAATCACTACACTGATCTAACTTTTTCATAGTAACAAAATTCTGTTTTACATTCATATGATGATTACCAAAAGCAAATAAGTTATCAAAAACTGAAAGGACTGAGAATGATGTAAATCAGGAACAAAAACAGAAGTTGCTAGAAGCTCAGCAGGTCTGGCAGCAACTTTAAAGAAAAAAAAATCAGAGTTAACATTTCGGGTCTGGTGACCCTTCCTCAGAACTGATGGTAGCTAGGAAAATGTTGGTTTATATGCAGAAAAGAGAGAGGGGGATGGGAATAAACGATAGGATAGAGCCTGAAGAGAGAGAAAAGCAGTTGGATAGACAAAGGAGTTGATAACGATCTGGCTGGGAGGGTGAATAGTTGTTAATGAATTCCGTTAGTAACTAACAATAGGTAGTGTGTAATGGTAGGCGATGTGATAACAAGGCCTGGTGTGTGGGGTGGGGTCTAGGACATGGCAGAGTTTAGGCCCTAAAATTATTGAACTCACTGTTGAGTCTGGAGGGCTGTAGGGTCCCCAAGTGGAAAATGAAATGTTGTTGTTCTTCCAGCTTGTGTTGAGCTGCACTGGAACACTGCAGCAAGACAGAGATGGAGATATTGGTCAGGGAACAGGGTGGACTGTTAAAGTGGCAGGCAACAGGTAGCTCAGGATCTTTTTTGTGAGCAGTGAAGCGGTCACTCAGTCTATGATTCGTTTCCCCAATGCAGAGGAGACCACATTGTTAGCAGCGAATGCAGTAGACTAGATTCTGGGAAGTGCATGTGAAGTGTTGCTTCACCTGGAAGGTATGTTTGGGCCCCTGGAGAGTGGGCAGGGAGGAGGTAAATGGGCAGGTGTTACACCTTTGGCAGCATGGTGGCACAGTGGTTAGCACTGCTGCCTCACAGCATCAGGGACCTGGGTTCGATTCCACCCTTGGGTGACTGTCTGTGTGGAGTTTGCACATTCTTCCTCCTTTGGCATGGGTGTCCTCCAGGTGCTCCAGTTCCCTCCCACAGTCCAAAGATGTGCAGGCTAGGTGGATTGGCCATGCTAAATTGCCCGTAGTGTGTAGATTAGGTGGATTGGGGGGGGGGGGGGGAGGGGTCGGGGTGGGATGCTCTGAGCGTCGTTGTGGACTCGTTGGGCCAAAGGGCCTGTTTCCACACTGTAGGGATTCTATGATCTATGATCCTCGCCAGTTGCAGGGGAAAGTGCCATGATGCTGTGGGGGGTGCGTTGGGGGTGAAGGAATAGTAGACAAAGGTGTCCCGGAGTTCTCGGTCCCTGCAGAAGGCAGACAAGGGATGGGAGGGGAATATGTGTCTGATGGTGGCATCTCACTGGAGGTGGCGGAAATGGTGTCTGATGATCTTCTGGATGTGTATGCTGGTGGGATGGTAGGTAAGAACAAGGGGAATCCTATCGCTGTTGAGAGGGAAGAGAAGGGATGAGGGCGAAAGTGCGGGAGATGGTTCGGACCTGGTTGAGGACCCTGTCAACAATAGTGCTGGGGAATCCTCGGCTGAGTAATAATGTGGACATTTCAGAGGCTCTCTTGTTGAAGTTGACCTTATCTGAACATATGCAACAGCGATGGAGTAACTGAGAGAGTGAGATGGAGTCTTTACAGGAAGCAGGGTGTGAGGATGTATAGAACATTTACGTCCTGCTTACAAAAAAGACTCTGACCTATCTGTTGCCTGCCACTTTAACAAACCACCCTGTTCCCTGGCCGACATCTCCATTTCTGGCTTGCTGCAGTGTTCCAGCGAAGCTCAGTGCAAGCTGGAAGAATGACACCTCATTTTCTGCTTGGGGATCCTACAGCCCTCTGGACTCAATATTGAGTTCAATAATTTTAGGGCCTAAACTCTCCCATGTCCCAGCCCCCCACCCCCCACACCAGGCCTTGTTACCACATAGCCTGCCACTACACAGCCCCTGTTGTTGGTTACTAACAGTCCCCATTAACAACTACTCACCCTCCCAGCCTGATCGTTATCAACTCCTTTGTCTGTCCAACTGTCCTTCTCTCTTTTTGGGCTCTATCCTATATAAACCAATATTTTCCCAGCTACCATCAGTACTGAGGAAGGATCACCGGACCTGAAACTTTAACTCTGATTTTTTTTCTTCACAGATGCTACCAATAAGTTACTGTTGTATATTTGGCCCACTGAATATCTCCCAATTTGTTCTGCTGACAAGGGTGTTGAATATAATCTTGTAAGCTAATTAGAAAACAATTGGTTCAGACATTATTAGCTGCAACCAATAACCTAGAACAATCATGACTACTATTGACCAATTAAAATGCTAGAAAATCACAACGTAGGGAACAGAGTTTGTAGAAAGGTCAGAAGACGATAGCTTTGGTCTTCCCAATATTTATTTAATGTCCCTTTTCGGATATCAGATTGCTTATCTGATTATTCAAGCATTAGAGCTGTCAAGCGAGGTGACGTTGAGGTAGAACTTTGAATTTGAACGGCGATATGATTATTAGCAGCTTTAAATGTAACTCAACAATTGGAACTGCTAATCTCAGACTGTACAAATGTAATATTATTAATTACATGTTGGTCTGATTCCTAGGATGGCAGGACTGACATACAAAGGGAGACTGGATTGATTTAGGACTATAGTCACAGGAGTTTAGAAGAATGAATGGGAATCGCAAAGAAAGCAACAACAGTCTGCCAGGACTAGTCAGGATAAACATAGGAAAGATGTTCCCAATAACTAGCAAGTCCAGAACCTGGGGTCACAGTCTAAGCATTCAGGGTAGGCCATTTAGAACTGACATGAGGATAAATTTCCTTTCCAAAAAGTGTTGAGCCTGTGGAACTTTCTGGCACCATAAGTGAATGCAGCCAAAACATTAAATATTTTCAAGATTTTAACAGATACTTCAGGCTAAAGGGTTCAAACGCTATGGCATGAAAGCTGGAACAGGGTGCGAAGTAGAATGACCAGCCATTATTGTACTGAATGGCCGATTCCTGTTCTTATTTACTATGCTTTTATGTCCAATTACAAAGGAAGGCAGTTTTCAATTAAAAAGAGCTAATCCATTTTGATAGCACACTGGGTAATTGCACAATGACCCTGCATAAAATAGACTAGAAATATATGAACAAAAAAATTAAGGACAGTAAGAAACCATTTAGTCCCTCAAGCCTGCTCCACCATTGAATAAGATCATTGTTGATCCAACTGAGGTTGAAATAACTCCACAAAGGCTGCTATCCTTTCACCAAGTCATCCTTTATTTACATATGCATAAGCACATGACACTGACCCTGCTAGCACAGAACCAGTTCCTAGAATGAACAAAACCCCGACACTCCCTTTTATATCTGTCAACCAGGACTCCCTGATTGGACCAGATCACTCACCCTAATCAAGGAACCTATTCAACGTGGTCCACCTGGCTGACTTCATTCCAATCACTACATCCCTCCCCCTTTAAGTCCTGAGACACAGGCTTGTTCTTTTACCTGTGGCTTCTCCTAGGCATTTTCGCACCAGGTCCGGTTCCTCTGACTCTGCCTTGGGTACTGGCGACGTGTACCGGACCATAGCCCACCTCTTGCACCCAGAGTGTCTCGACTGAAACTCACCTTCAGGCAGTAATAGCACTGAGGCTGCGACATCTGCTGTGCCCATCTTGTCCTCAGAGGTTTCTTTGACACACAGGAGAACCCACAGGTTCAGACAGCTTTGCTGGACGTTCTGAGGGGCTGGGTGTACTTTGCCCTTGCTCTGTTTGTGAGGTTGCAGCTTTCGTGTGGTCAATGTGCTTGTTCAGGCCTGCCTCACCTACCCAAACTTTGTACGTCACAGGACCTGACCTCATTTCAACCATGTTTCTCACCCATGCAGGGCCATACCTGTGGTTTTGATATCAAACTTTGATCCCTAAACTAAACTGTCTCTCTCACTTAGAGGCGTCTTGTTTCTGTCATTGGCATTCCTGATGCAGTTTCACCTTCCTCATGCCCCCACCTCCTCAAATAAGTCTGGGAAGATCAGATTTAACCTGGTGCAGAGACGTCTACCCATTAGCAACTCTGCTAGAGTTGTCCCTGTAGTTGCATGAGGGGTGGTCCTATAACCAAAAGGAACTGGGACAGTTTCATTTCGAGTGAAGTTGTAGGCTGTTTCTTTATGCCTGCCTTCAGTTTGGACTGCGCTTTCCGCTAGGCCATTGGACGATGGATGATATGGAGCTGTCCTTATGTGCGGAATACCATTCGACTTTAGGAACTATTTGAATTCCCTGCTGGTAAATCTTGGCCTGTTGTCTACAACCAGCACCTCTGGGAGCCTGTGTATTGCAGAAGATGCTTGCAACTTTTCAATCATTGTATCCTTGTTTGACGAATGAACATTATGCATGTCCAACCACTTTGAACGGGAGTCCATAATGACTGAAAACAGAGACACCATGAAAGAATTGGTATACCCAGTGTATAACCAAGTTCAGAGTGTACCTGGCCATTCCCATGAATGTGGGGGAACTGCTGGTGGTAATATTTGTCCTTGTTTCAACCTGGGCACTGCCTCATCAATACAGCTAAATCAGCATCCAGTCCTGGCCACCAGACATAACTTCTTGCCAACATCTTCATTTTGGAAACCTCTGGATGATCCTGGTGCAGTTCAGCCAGTATCTAGCAGGGACCCTTACTCAGGACAATCACTCGTGTTCTGCATAATACTATGCCATCCTCCATGGTGATCTGGCCTCGCTGGATCCAGAAAGATATCAGTTCTGATTGCAATGGCCCTTTTGTTGCCCCTGTCACCACAAGCTGTGTTAGTTTTGCTAGGACTGAATCTTTTTGTGTCCATAGTCTGATATTGTCAGCAGTGACTGGAAAGGTGCCCAGTAAGTTTAAAAACCAGAAGGGACCCTTCCAGTGGTGACAGCACTGGTGGTGTATCTACCAGTGAGAGGCGACTCAAGGTATCCACGTTTGCCACTTGGCCTCCCGGATGGTGTTCCAACTTGTACTTGTACGCACTCAGTCTAAGACCCCACCACTGAATTCGAATTTAAGCTATGGGTGACATGGCCCTGTCCTCTTTAAATAGGCCCCACAGGGATTTGCAGTCCGTCACTATTACATATTTATGTCTTAAAGGTATTGGTGGAACTTTCTCACACCAAAGATGACCACCAAACCTACCTTCTCTATTTAGGTATATCTTTGTTCAGCATCAGCCAAAGTCCAGGAAGCATATGCTATTGGGCATTCCTCTCCGCTGGGCCACTATGGGGAGGCACTGTGTGTCAGCAACACATCTCGCTTGGGATCGTTGTGTGCCCATGCCTTGGTCAATGAATGCTGCTTCTTCACTTCCCTAAGGCTACATCTTGACTACAACATCATTTCCAAGGCTGACCCTTTTTCAATAGCAAATGTAAGGGTGCTAGGATGGAAGCCAGATTATGTATAAATTCTGTGATAAATTCACCAACTCTAAGCTCCAGTACAGATGTGGGGGCAGGGGCATCTTTGATCACCTTCGCTTTATCTTCCCACAGGTGTAAGCCAGTTTTGTCAACTCTGTAGCCTAAGTAGGTCACTTGGGGTGCCTGGAACACACATTTTCCCCTCTTAAGGCATACAACCTTGGGGAAATGTTTAAGCACTATGTCCAAGTTCTCTTCATTGGTCTTCCCAATGTCATCCAGATAAATGGTGACCTGGGGTAGACCTTATACAACGTTCTTTATCGTCTGCTAGAAAATGGCACAGGCTGATAGCCCAAAAGGCAGTCTCCTATATTGGTACAAGCCCTTATGGGTATTAATTGTAGTATATATCTGGGAATCCTCATCTAATTGCAATTGCATGGCTCATGTCCAGTTCTATGAAGGATAGTACCCTTGCCAGTTTTGAGTACAGGTTTTCTTTGTGAGGAATTGGGTATTTATCCAGCTGCATAAAGTGGTTCACCATTTGTGTGAAAGCCCCACAACAGTGAGCCAACCCATCGGGCCTCACAATCGGTACAACTGGCGCTGCCCTTTCTATAAATTGTACTGGTTTGATGGTTCCTTCGCTTTCCAGCCTCCTGATTTCTGCCTTTACTTTTGCACGTAAGACAAATAGCTCTAGGTGGGTCTTGCAGAATTGTGGATTTTCTTCTTGACCAACATGTAAGGTGGCCTTGACCCCCTTGACAGTCCCTCGGCCTCCCTGAATAGCTTCCGTGTATTTAATTAGGACTTCACTCAGGCAGCCATTTTTTAAATTGAAAAATGTCAAGCCAATCAAATTGAATCTTTCGCTACCAATTTCGCCCCTTCAAGCTTGTGTCCGAGCCTTTTACCACAATCAGTGGTTTGCTTTGATGCATTTACTGATTTGACTTGTTTATTGTCATGTGTATCTTGTTACAAAATACAGTGAAAATTGTTGTATAATGTTGCCATTCTCCAGCACCAATGAAGAAATAGTGTCCAACTTTACAATCCTTGATGTTAAGTGCTCCGTCATGGGCCATGGACCTGGTGACCAGGCACAAGTCCCCTTCACGATGCTGCCGCGGCTGGAATGGAAGTTGCCACTCTTCGGCACCATCTCACCTCCACTGACATAACCGCCGCCATCTTGGTTACAAACTTGATAACAAAACTAGAATAATAAAAAACAGAAAAGAAGAAAACACGCCAACCTGAATGAGAAACATCCAGCTTTAAAGTCTTATTTAAATCTTATCTGCATGCAGGCACCTGGGCCAAACCACAGCCTGGAGTCTCGGGATGTGTTGAGTGCCTGCTGCCACTGATGCTACTCCATCGGATCTCCTCCTGCTGCCGCCTCTGATTCTATAACTACAGGTGCTGCAATTGCGCCCTGGAACATACTTGGGCAGGGCCCATCACCAATGTTCAGACTTTAAACAAAAAAAAGAGAAAAAAAGAAAAAGCAAAAACAAAAAGACAAGCAAACGTAAGTGAATGAGCTCAGGAGCTCAAACACAGCACTGCTACTCTGTTGCCATCTTGAGGACGCTGATCAGTGCTAACTAAATCAGCTGCTTCTCATAACAGTCCGGAACCGAAATTGTACCCTTAATCCGTAGGAGTTTCACTGTATAGGTTCTCAACCTGGCTGAGGTCTTACATAAACTCAAGGATTGGGGTCCAGAGCAAATTTTGGTAAAGACTTGCTCCACAATCACTGATACAGCTGTGTTAGTTTTGACCCCCATTAAAACTTCATTTAACTATTTGTTTTGTTTGGTTTTGATTTGGATGTTGCTAAGCAGTTTAACTGTTCCAAACGAGGTGTGGACTTTCCAGGGTTTGCACTGCCTTGGATACTGGCTGATAAATTCTCTTAATCAATTCAGGCCTACTGGGTCTTCCTTGCTGTCTCAAGTCTGCAGACCAGCCACAACTGCAATAGCCTACCAGCACGATCCTCAAGAAACATTTAACCATTTAGCTAAGGCTTGGCTTTGTCTAGGGGTATTGCTGTGGGTTGACCTAGAGTCCCTCTGTTCAGGATATATCTGAGTGAGGCTACGTAGTTGCCTTCACTGTAGTGGTGTTCCCCAACCACAGTCAGCCTGGCGAGTGTGTCCACTTGCATTGGCATAACCTGTAACTCATAGCTCAACTTGCCACATTTTCTAATAACAAAGCCAGTTGTAGTGCCTGTCTGAAGTCCAGTAGGGCTTCAG
The DNA here is from genome assembly GCA_024137785.1 of Ginglymostoma cirratum. Classification (NCBI taxonomy): domain Eukaryota; kingdom Metazoa; phylum Chordata; class Chondrichthyes; order Orectolobiformes; family Ginglymostomatidae; genus Ginglymostoma; species Ginglymostoma cirratum. The sequence goes on along the minus strand of JAHRHZ010000057.1, from coordinate 19,080,337 downwards.
CTACTAGGCACTTTTGCATGGTCACATCATTAATCCCACATAACAAGTAGTCTCTCAGCATCTCACTTAGGGTTAAATCAAAATCACATGCCTCTGCCAGTCATCTTAACGTGAAAAATCCTGATTTGGATTCCCCTGGTTCTCAAACTGCTGAATAAAACCAAAAGCATCTTAGAATTAGAGGGTATTTGGGGTTGTAATACTTCTTAACAAAAGCTATCAACTCTTGAAAGGTTTTAGTATCTGGTGCTTCAGGGAAAGTTTAGGCTTCTAATGACCAAAAATGCTGTGGGTCCACAAGTAGTTAGGAGAATCACTTGTTGCATTTCGTCTGCCCTAATGTCATTTGCCTGGAAAAAAAATGCATTCTTTCCATGTACTGGGCCCAGTCTTCAGCAAGTTCAAACAAGACAAGCTTCCCAAATAGGTGCATGATGCCAGAACTGCTTACCCAACTCAAAGATGACTGTTGTGAGCAAATCTCTACAGGAGCATGTTTTTCTCTCATCACCGCTGAAATACCTCCACGAAGGCCAGTATCTTATCACCTTTATTTACACGTGCATTGTATGTGATACTTATCCAGCTAGCTCAGATCCAGTTCCTAGAGTGAACAGAACACCTGACACTCCTGTTTATATCTGTCAGCCAGGACTCTATACTTGGGCCTGTTAACCCAGTCAAATCAGAGAATTCATATACAATGTGGTCCACTTGTCTGACCTCATTCCAATCACTACAGAGGTCTCTGGTTTTCTGTATGTTCCCAATACCCTTTGACTCCCTTGTCAGATTCCAAATATGTGATCCTTAGTCTGAGCTGTATATATCAGTCAGATAAAAGTGGAGAAACAATGGTCAAAATGTGTATTGGTAAGATTGTATTTTGCTGTAACATTTAGCCTGCTGATGCACGCCGTTTTTAAATTGCAGGAAGCAGAAAAACAGCCTACCAGGTTTACGTTTTCTTATGAATGTTTAAGATCTGAGAGAAGAATGCATTTTTAACATGATTATTTCCCTATTTTCAGGACTGCAGAAACAGAACTAGCAGAATCATCTTTAAAAGCACCTTGTAGACCTGCCAATAACGCTTTAACACTTTTTGCTGACGTTGAAGATAAAAAAAGTAATTTGTCACATCAGATGAGTATTGCTCAAAGCAAGAGAATAAGCACTGTGAAACTTGTTTGTGTTTAATAGTATCACCTGGCTGCTGACATTCTTGAGTATTCTGAGTGACAATATTACCTATAATGGCTACTCTTTTCACCATTGTACTGTTACCTTTGGTGCCCTACAAGAAACTATTCTTGATCTTGTCCTAATATATTCAATCTTATAATACCACATAGTGACATTGTTCAAAAACAACATTAATTTCTATGTATATTAATGATGCCCAGCTCACCATTACTTCCCTAGTCAGCTCTAACATCAGTACTTTATCAAACTGCTTGTCTGATATCTGTACTGAACTCTAATTAAATAGTTGGAAGATTGAAACTGTTGCCTGTGTTCCCTGGCCAAACTCTGTTCTTTAGCCACTGACTTTACCTTTCTTCCAGGTAACTATCTGAGGCTAAACCAGATTGTTCATACCTCCGTGTCATATTTGACTCCACTATGAGCTTTGAACCCCATAGGAGCGTCATCACTAAGACTATTTCTATCTCTGTAAATACTACTAGCTCAGCCCTGATTCAGCTCATTTGCTGCCGAATCCTTATTCACAAATTTGTTATCTCCATTCTCGACTGTTTTAATACACCTAGCTAGCTTTCCCCATTTTACTTTCTGGTTTTGGTCATTTATCTCCTTATGTGACTCAAATCCAAATTAATTTTATAATGCTCTTGGAAAGCACCTTGATAACCTTTATTACATGAAGGGTGATACAATAAATACTTGTTGTTGTAGCAGAAAAGTAAAAATAGGCATTTAGAGAGAAACTGTATTTTACTCAATTATCACATTGATACAATGGAGCCTTTGCAGCCATAAGTAGTTTAAGTTGATACCTTGGTGCGTACAGATCTCAGATTACATAATTGAAAAGTCAACTTTGTGTTGCCCTTGAAAAAGTGTTAAGGTGTCAAAGAAGGGCAAATCCTTACACTAAACCATACAAGGCTGGGAAGTGTTAATGCTCATTTTGAGCCTGTGCTGCACTATCTAATCTGTTTATAGTAGGATATTGACATTGAAACCAGACATGAGAACACCACAATTAACCTCCTATCATTGTTTCATAACATTTCTTGGAAAATGGGTGTACTGGATGACGACAGAATTAGATTTGCTATGATACTCACTCCGACCCATTCATTATCCTAGTAACCAACAATATTTGAAACTCAGTGTGTGGGATGACTGGATCAAGTACAAGTATGTGTTTTTGATAATAAAACTGTACTCACAAATCATCAAGAGGGGAGAAATTTACGCGAAATATGTCATTTTTGAAATAAAAACTCCAGATGAATGGAACAGATAATCACAGTTTCCTATGAACAGCAAAGATGGAAGTCACCTGACATAGAATTCTGAAAAATGATCATAAAACAAGAATAAAAAGCACAACTTAAGCAGTGCTGAGTGATGGGGATGTAATAATACAGCACAACAACAATGGAGGAGTTGAGAGATCCATCTGAGCGTGTATGTGAAAAATGACTCCAAGTATGCAAACCATGTCTTCAAGGAACAGTTTATAGTTGAGGGGAAAAGAAGAATTTTGAGGAGCTCCAGAGAAAGTAGTTTGGGGCAGGTAGAGAAATCTGCTTAGGAAAGGGTGAAACAAAGCAAGGGTAATTTGAGTAGAGAGAATTGTGTAATCAATTACGTAAAAAGCAGGCAAGACATTGAGAACAAGAAAAGATGATACAACTTGATGGTAGTCATTCAGGATGTCAAGTGGTTTTGAATAGGGCTAATTCTGTATTGTGGTAGGTGCAGATATGATAGGAGATATACAAATAGAATTGCAGTAAAGATGGGCATACTCTTGGTTAGCAACAAGATACTAAAGTAGTTTAAAGAGAAAAAGAATTTAGAGATAGGGCAGTAGATTTTTGAAGACAAATGAATCAAAAGAGTTTTTTTATTGAAGGCTGTGATAACAGCAGTTTTGCAAAGTACAATAGCTGAGGAGAGGGAACAGTTTACAATAAAAAATGGAAGATGTTGGAATACTTAGATAGTCATGCAGCATCAATGGAGAGAGAAGCAGATAATGTTTCAGGTTAAAGACTTATCAGAGCTACAGTTCTGAAACAGAAATTGTTGGAAATGTACATCAGATCAGTCAACATAAAGGAAAAGAGATTAATGTTTCTCAGTAATGATAAAGTGTCATACCCAAAAAATTATCTTTCTATCCTAGATCCTGACAAACACGTGGTAAGTTGTTTTAACATAAACAATGGAAAATAAAGAAAAACTAGTATTTAAATGAGTGGCTGGTCAAGTCTGTCAATTTCCCACTGGGTGGGTACGTTAAACTGATTCCTAATGCATTTCTGTTTTCAGTTCTCAATTTCAGCACTCACTATGCTACTCTGCATTCATCTTGAATAATACTTTTAGTATTAGCTTGCAGTGTAAAACTGAATTTTTTTTGTAAAAATAGGTAAAATATGCTGTAATGACCTGATCTTTAAGTGATTTGGAGCATTTTATGCTGACACGGCTAGATTTGCAAAGCAAAGTAGGGAGCTTGACGCTCAGGTGAATGCTGCATCCCAAGACCACACCTCAACTGCATCACCACGTGACACTGTTTTAAATAGTGATGCCCTACTCAGACAGGAGGAAAGGTTGGCACCAAATTAATGACAACTGATAACCCTTAGGTGGTGTGAGCTGTGTGCCTGGTACCAGCAGCAAAATCAAATGGCAGCCATGATGGGGTGAGCCATTGCCTTGCTGAAGTGAATGGACAGCTCCTCAGCCTGCGGGAGAAATGCTTGATGTTGAAGCATTGAAAGTTGTAGTAGTTTTTGAACATCAATCATCACACTCATACAGCATCATTTCAAGAGTTCCTATGCTAGTGTCCTTCCTTCCATCATAAAGTCAGAAGTGGAGATGTTCTTTGATCATTACACTATGTTCAGCACTATTTGTGACTCTTCAGATACCGAAGGAGTCCGTGTCCAAATGCAGCAGGATTTCAACAAAGCTCAAGTTTGGATTGATAAGTGACAAGTAGCACATCACACAAGTACCAGGCAATGACTATCTCCAACAAGAGAAACTCCAATCATCAACCCTTAATATTCAATTACATTACTATTGCCAGATCCCCCACTGTCAACATCCTGAGAATTGCCAATGACCATAAATTGAACTGGATTATCCTCATAAATGCTATGGCTATAAGAACAAGCCAGAAGCTGTGAATTCTTTGGGCTGGGATGGGCTGGGCTGGGGTGGGGTAACTCATCTAACTCCCAAAACCTTCTCCACCATTTACAAGGCACAGTCCAGGAGTGTGACAAGATACTCCCCACTTGCTTGAAGTCCCCACAAATGGACACTATTCAGGAAAAAAAAAGTCCACTTGATTAGATCCCCATCTAATGGCTGTAGCATTCATTCATTGCACGACTGATGCACAGTGGTAGCAGTGTGTACCATCTACAAACCACACTGCAACAACACAAAGCTCCTTTGACTGCACCTTCCAAACCATTTACCAGTTAGAAAGACAAGGACAGCAGATATATGGGAACACCACCACGTACAAGTTCCTTTCCAGGACACACAACATCCTGACTTGACACTATGTCACTGGGTCAAATTCCTGGAACTTTACTCCCTAACAGCACTGACAGTCTATTTAGTTACCCTACCTATGTGGATTATAGCAGTTCAAGAAGGCAACTCACTGCTACCCTCTCAAGGGCAAATTGAGGTAGATAATAAATGATGGCCTAATCAGGGATGCCCACATCCCCCAAAGAAGAAATCTTTGTGGTCTATGCGAAGCTGAACAGTTATGTACAATTGTGCACCAGACAATTTGGGCTCACTGAAATCAGTATTAAAAACTGCATATCAACTGCTCAGAATTTTTAAAGAACTTCTATGGGAGCTTATTGGGCTGTCAATTGAATGAAGATTTTTCATGCCTTCACCCTGCCTGTAGTTAGAAAGTTTCTGACCTTGATCGAATGTTCATCCAAAACAAAACCTTGTTTTTGTTGTTCTTAAATATTGTATCATGTGGAAATGTTAAGTTGTTTTGATTGGTATTTACGTAAATTCTTATCTCTACTACAGAAAGGATCCAGAATATGGCTTCTGGCTTCATGAAACATGGATGTAAAACAAGGATACAATCTGCAACTCCACTAGCAGCATCATTCAAATTACCTAAATGGAGCACAGAGGTGAACCAGAACATGGCATTAGCTCACTCTTGCCGACAAATTGTCCTTCTAATCGTTCAAAACTGTGCAGACACTTCAGAGTAATATTGCTTGGAGACTGTCTAGTACTATTTTTTAAATTGTTTCTATGCTAGGTATAAGATTTACATTTCAGAGCAGCATACTTTTTGAATAGAGTCAGAGTCATGGAGTAATACAGCATGGAAGCAGGCTGTTCCGCTCAAACTGGTCATTGCTGACCATTGCGCCCACTTGGCTAGCTCCTGTATTTGGTCCACGTCCCTCTAAATCCTTCTCATTGATGTACCTATCTAAACCTTTTTTAAAATGTTGCTATTGTATCTGTCTCAACCACTTTCTTTGGCAGCCCATTCCATATATGCGCCACTCTCTGTGTGAAGAAGTTGCCCCTCAGGTCCTTCTTAAATCTTTCCCCTCTCGCCTTAAACCTATGCCCTATAGTTTTTAATTCCCTGTTCCTGGGAAAAAGACTATATGCATTCATCCTATCTATGCCCCTCATGATTTTATACATCTCAGTAAAGTCACCCCTCATTCTCCTACGTTCCAAGGAATAAAATGCTATCCTGGCCAACTTCTCCATATAACTCAGGCCTACTAGTCCTGGTAACATCCTCAAATCTTCTTTGCACACTTACCAGTTTAACTGTCTTTCCTATAACAGCGTGACCAAAACTGTAGACAATACTCCAACTGCAGTCTCCCTGACTTATACAACTGTAACATAATGTCCCAACTCTTATACTCAATGCCTTGACCGATGAAAGCCAACATACTAAATGCCTTCTTCACCACCCTGTCTGCCTGTGACGCCGCTTTCAATGAACTATGTACTTGTACTTCTGGGCCCTCTATTCCACAATGCTCGTCAGGACCTTACCACTTACTGTACAAATCTTAACTTGGTTTGACTTTCCAAAGTGCAAAACCTCACACTTATCTGTATTGAATTGCATTTGTCAATCCTCAGCCCACTTCCCCATCTGATCAAGATCCCGCTGTAATTTTTGATAACCTTCCTTGCTATTAACGCTACCTCCTAATTTTGTACCATCCGCAAACTTACCAATCATGCCTTGTACATTCGCATCCAGATCATTTATATAAATAACAAATAACAAAGGTCCCAGCACCGACCCCTCTGGCACACCACTAGTCACAGGCCTCCAGTCCGAGAAACAACTTTCAAGCATCATCCTTTGCTTCCTACCATTGAGTCAATTTTGAATCCAATTAGCTAGCTCTCCCTGGATCCCACGTGACCTACCTTCATGACTAGCCTGCTATGTGGGACCTTGTCAAAGGCCTTATTAAAGTCCATATAGACAACATCCACTGCACTACCCTCATCCATCCTCTTGGTTATCTCTTTGAAAAATGCTAACGGATTTGTCAGACGTGACTTCCCACGCACAATTCCATGCTGACTATTTCTAATCAGACCATGACCGTCCAAATGTTGGTTGTTCCTGTTCCTCAGGATCCTCTCCAATAACTTGCCTACCACTGTTGTCAGTCTCAATGAATATTCCTCCTCTGTGCTTACTGTGGAGAAAGACATGAAGACTTGGGAACTTGAGGAAGTTAGTGGCGATATCTTAGGGACACTCCATATCACAGTAGATGAGGTGTTGGAAGTATTAGACTGTTTGAAAGTGGATAAATCTCCTGATCCTGATCAGATACATCTAAGAACCCTGCAAGAGGCTACAGAAGAAATTACAGGAGCCCTGGCTAAAATATTTGTGAGGCCAATGATTTCTTCATCCAATCTGACTTTGGCAAGCTGCAGCTGTTAGGAAACTGCTTTGACGTGCATGTTAGAATTTGTACCATCTAATTTCCCTCCATTGACTGGTTAATCAGCAGCCAACATATTAATGAGGGGAGAATTGGTAATAATGAAATGTTAATGCATCCAAAAAGATACCTCATTGCTCATTAGAAAGATTCTGATTTAGTCATTAAAACAACGTGTGGAAAATCTGACTTTTCACCATCGAAAATCTAATTTTTCCATTTCTGCTATATTTTCCCAACTATCTCGCCATTGCCTATGTTGTTCAAAGATTGGGAAAATACTGCCCAAACATTCAGACAGCAGTCAAAGTGTTAGGTTATGACTTCCCACTGATGTTTTGACAAAGGTGAACCTCACATTCAATGGAGAAATGAAGTAGATTTGTGTCACAGAATCATAGAGTCCTACAGCATGGAGACAGGCCCTTCTGCCCAAACTGGTCCATGCCAAACAAAATATCCATCCATGCTAACCCCATTTCCCTGCACTTGGCCCATATCCTTCTAAACCTGTTCGATCCATGTATTCATCCAAATGCCTTTTAAATGATGTTAATGTACCCGCCTCAACCACTTCTGCTGGCAGCTCACTCCATAGGCGTACCACCCTCTATGTAAAAAAGTTGCCCCTCAGGTTCCCATGTATTCTTTCCCCTCTTACCTTAAATGATGCCCTCTAGTCCTCAATTCCCCAACCCTGGGAAAAAGACTGAGTGCATTCACCCTATCCATGCCTTATACATTTCTATAAGATCCCCCTCAGTCTCCTATGCTCTAAAGAAAAAGTCCCAGCTTGTCCAATCTCTCCGTATAACTCAGTCCCTTGAGTCCTGGCAATATCCTTGTAATTTTTTCTGCACTCTTTCCAGTTTAATAACATCTTTCCTATAGCAAGGTGACCAAACTGAATACAATACTCCCAACTGCGGCCTCACCTATACAACTGCAACATAACTTCCCAACTTCTATACTCTGCCCTGACTGATGAAGGCCAGTGTGTCAAAAGCATTCTTCACAGCCCTGTCTGCCTGTGACTCCACTTTCAGGGAATCGTGCACCTGAATTCCAAGGTCCCTTTGTTTCACTACACTCATTAAGGCCCCACCATTCACCATTAAACTCCTATCTAGATTTGACTGTCCAAAATGCAACACCTAACACTTATCTATATTAAACTCCATTTGCCATTTCTCGGCCCACTTCTCTGCTGCAATTTCTCATAACCTTCCTCACTGTCCATGATACCGCCTAATTTAGTATTATCTGCGAACTTACTAATCATGACTTATACACTCTCATCCAATTCATTGATATAGATAACAAACAGCAATGGGCCCAGCACCGACTCCTGAGGCACACCACTTGTCACAGGCCTCAAGTCCAACAAGCATCTTTTCACTATTACTCTCTGCTTCCTAACATCAAGCCAATTGTGTATCCAATTTGCCAACTCTCCCTGGATTCCATGTGATCTAACCTTCCAGAGCAGCCTACCACGCAAAACTTTATCAAAGGCTTATTGAAAGCCATCATCGACCTTCCTGATCACTTCATCAAAGAACCCTAACAAATTTGTGAGACATGATCTTCCACACACAAAGCCATGCTGACTACTTCTAATCAAACCTTTCCTTTCTAAATGCGTGTATATCTTATCCCTCAGAATCTTCTCAAGTAACTGACCTACCACAGATGTTAAGCTTACTGGTCGATAATTCACAGTTTTTTCTTTGCAGCCCTTCTTTAATTAGGACACAACATTTGCTACCTCCAGTCTTCCAGGACCTCACCCATGGCTAACAATGATGCGAATATTTTAGCCAGGGCTCCTGTAATTTCTTCTGTAGCCTCTTGCAGGGTTCTTAGATGTATCTGATCAGGATCAGGAGATTTATCCACTTTCAAACAGTCTAATACTTCCAACACCTCATCTACTGTGATATGGAGTGTCCCTAAGATATCGCCACTAACTTCCCCAAGTTCCCAAGTCTTCATGTCTTTCTCCACAGTAAGCACAGAGGAGGAATATTCATTGAGGACTGTGCCCATCTCCTAGAGTTCCACACATACATGTCCGCTTTGGTCCTTGAGGGATCCTATTCTCTCTCTAGTTATTCTTTCTCCTTTAGTATACTTAGAGAATCTCTTTGGATTGACCTTAATCTTCTCAACCAAAGCTATCTCATGCCCCCTTTTTGCCCTCCTGATTTCCTTCTTCAGTAAACTCCTGTATTCTCTATATACCTCCAGGAACTCCCTTGATCCAAGCTGCCTGTTCCTGAGCCATGCCTCCTTTTTTCTGGTCAAGTCCTCAATATCTGTTGTCATCCAGGGTTCCCTACTCCTGCAACCTTGCCCTTCACCCTCACAGGAACATGTAGACCTTGAACTCTAGCTATCACACTTTTAAAGGCCTCCCACTTGCCAGAGGTCCCTTTGCCTGCAAACAAACTACTCCAATCAACTCCTGCAAGCGCCTGTCTAACTGCATCAAAATTTGCCTTGCCCCAATTTAGAACTTGAACCTGTAGACCAGTTTCATCCTTCTCCATAACTATTTTAAAATTAATAGAACTACGGTCGCTGATCCCAAAGTGCTCCACCACTGTTACCTCAGTCACCTCTGTCCTATTTCCCAAGAGTAGGTCAGGTTTTGCCCCTTTCCAAGTAGGACCCTCTATAAACTGCTTGAGGTAAACTTTCCTGAACACATTTAACAAATTCTACCTCATCTAAACCCTTAACATTATTGCAGTCCCACACTATGTTAGGAAAATTAAAATCCCCCACTATGGCAACCCTATTTCTCCTGCAAGTCTCTGCAATCTCCCTGCATATTTATTCCTCTAATTCCCATTGACAATTTGGGGGCCTATAGTACAACCCCAATAACGTCACTATCCCCTTCTTAGTTCTTAGTTTCACCCACAAAGCCTCACTGGATGATCCCTCAGTTATTTCATCTCTGACTACTGCTGTGATTCTCCCCTTAATCAAAAATGCAACTCCTTCTCCCATCTTTCCTCCACCTCTGTCCCACCTAAAGCACCTGAACCCTGGCAAATTAAACTGCCAGTCCTGTCCCTCCTTTAGCCATGTTTCTGTAATGGCTATAATATCCCAGTCCCACGTTCCTATTTACGCCCTGAGTTCATTGGCCTTACCTGTCAGCCCTCTTGCATTGAAATAGATGCAATTTAATCCAACAGGCATTCCTCGCTGACTGTCCCATCCGGCCTGACCTGTCTCTTGAACTTGCTATTTCTGATCACTGTATCCCCTTCCAGCCTTGCACTTGCCTCCCTGCTGTTGAGGATCCCATGCCCCCTGCCAACCTAGTTTAAACCCTCCCTTGCAGCACTAGCAGATCTGCCCGCCACGATATTGGTACCCTTCCAGTTCGGGTGCAACCTGGCCCTCTTGAACAGGTCACCTCTGACCCAGAAAAGATCCCAATGATCCAAGAATCTGAATCCCTGCCCCCTGCACCAATTCTTTAGCCATGCATTCACCTGCCATATCCTCCTGTTTTGACACTGGAAGTAATCCAGAGATTACCACCATTAAGGTCCTGGTTTTTTTTAACCTTTTTCCTTGCTCTCTATAATCACTCTGCAGAACCTCTTTCCTATTTCTACCCATGTCATTTATGCCAACATGCACAATGACTTCTGGCTGCTCACCCTCTCCCTTCAGATCATTCTGCAGCCGCTCCATGACATCCTGGACCATGGCACCTGGGAAGCAACATACCATCCTGGATTCCCATCTACGGCCACAGAATCTCCAGTCTGTCCCCCTAACTATCGAGTCTCCTATCACTAAGGTCCTGTTTACCGTTACCCCTTCCCACTGTGCCCCAGAGCCAGTTGTAGTACCACTGAACTGGTTACTACAGTTTTTTCCTAAATGGTCATTCACCCTCCAACAGTATCCAAAGTGGCATGTTTGTTCTTGAGGGGAATGGCCACAGGGGATTCCTACACTCTCTGCCTACTCCCTTTGCCTTTCCTGGTGGTCAGCCAGCTACTCTCTGCCTGCACCTTAGGTGTGACCACCTCACTAAAACTCTTATCTACGACGCGCTGAGCATGTCAGATGATCTGGAATGCATTCAGCTCCAGCTCCCTAACATGGTCTCCCAGGAGCTACAGCTGGGTGCACTTCCCACAGGTGTAGTCATCAGGATGATGGATGTCTCCTTAAGCTCCCAGATCCTGCAGGAGGAGCATGTCGATATAGGTTACATCTTTACCAATAAAAGAAGCAAGTTATGGCCTTGGCACTGTCACTGCCTTCTCGAAGTAAGGTTAGGTATAAAGAATTCTCAAAGCTAGAAACTCAACAATTGAACACTGTAGAGTTTAGAAATGTATTATTTTGATGGACAATATGAATAAGAAAAATGACACTAATTGCACATGAAGCCTGGTTAGACTCGAATAAATTTAGAAAATTCTATGAAAGAATTTATAGTGGAAGGGTCACTGGACCCGAATCTTTAACTCTGTTTTCTCTGTACAGATGCTGCCAGACCTGCTGAGATTTTCCAGCATTTGTTTTGTTTCTTATTTCCAGCATCCACAGTTCTTTTGTTTTTTATATAATGGAATTTAAGAGACTAAAATAAATTGCAAAAATTCTTAATTCATTGCTTGTTGAACTATGCTAAAGTGTCAAACATGGACAGTATGTTTAATCCTAGTCTAATACTAGTATTAACTGGAATTAGATGTTCAGAAAGAAACGCTCAATTGTGACAGATATCAGAAGCCTTGAAAATATTCCTGGGAAAACATTAATTTGTTGCTCAGATGGGATATTCAGCAGTAATACAAAGAATAAAGGATTTAATGGTAGCGGCAATGTGAGATCACTCTGATGCAGGTTGAGAGCATCGATATGAAGCAGAAATCATAACTTAAAAAAAGTGAGATCAGAGAGACCGCTGGCTGTTATATGAGATGAAAGAATTGTTGTACGGAGATGGTGGCATAGTTGTCATGACACTGGACAAGGAAGCCACTCAAATACAGTTAGAAATCAACAACAAACGCTGGTCTTGCCAGTCATGCTCATATCACATGAAAGAATAAAGAAAGAACCTCAGCACAGACTGAGGTATGATCAGCAGGTGTTTTAGCTACAACTCAGAATAACAATAGTCAATAAATTTTCTGAAATGGAATGATAAAGTTTTCAAAATTATGCATGACACACAGGGATCAGAAAGAGCAGATGGTGATACTGATCAGGAAAAGGGAATTGTACTAGTTACAAGAAGCTTTAGCTCAATCATGAAAGTTTTAGTCGTAGACTCATTCAATTGTGGTGTGTTGGACAGTGAATGCATGTCCAAAATTTGTGGAGTGGACTGATTAAAATTCTTTAAATAATAATATTCTTTGAGTAATAAGGACTGAAGCGAGATTGAGGAATTTGAGAGTTCTGGTTTTGGGGATGACAATGTTCTGAAACCACTAATAAGAGTGGTCATTCGTTGTAACATAGCTGGAGTAAACTGTTTCATTAGCAGAGATATAATGTCAAGTGAAATACCTTCACTGTTGAGCAGTCTGTCAATTAAGAAGGTCCAATTTATAAAATCTGAATAATACTGTATTACTTTAATGAGGTCAAACTTCCTAATCAAAACAGTAAAGTGTTATTGGGATCAGGAGACAGAAACTTAAAGAAACGTTAATTATCTTAAAACCAGGCTGGTGGTTTGTCCATCTCACAGATTAAAAATTCTTCTAAAGGATGTAGAAGTAAAAAACAATGAGTGCATTAAACTTATAGGAGAGGTCAGCAATAAATGTGATATATGTAATAAAACATCATCATGGCCATTGTGAGTCTCCTAATAGCAGGAGACTAGTATTGTTGTAGTAATGGACTTGTATGTGATAAGGGAAGGAAATGTTTTCAACCATGCACATCACAGAAATGACACCTAGATTTAGTTACTCTACAATAATATATAATAAATAGACGAGTAATAGTGGACATGATAATGGATAAATGGGGATACCAGCTAAATTCCTGTCTGGTAGTAAAAGAGAATTTGCCAATGATGAATTTAAGGATATATATTGCTGAAAAAAGACCTATAATGTTTCAGTCTTTCACCTTACATTCATCAGCACACTTGGCAAGAAATACCAAAGTAAAGAGAATACAACATTCATTGGAAGTAAACTGGAAGTATGACTGGAAGTGATCAACATTAAATCAGCACTCTCCACTCATGCAATGTAAATGTTGTTTTTTCTTTATTTTGCAGGAAATGTGATCTTGAAGATCATCTTAAGTCTATCACCTGCTCAACATGCTCCAGAGAATGTAAATCAAAAAATATAAAAGCTGTATTTTGCGAAGTGAGAAGTTTCAAATTAAGTATTTTGGAAATCATCTAAAGAAGCAGACAAGATAGAAGGGAGACAATGGAAATTAAATAAATGTGTTTATAGATTGAATGATGCAGGGAGACTGTGAGATTTCACAGGTCCATATTGCTGCAAATAGGTTGCATTCAACTTAAGACAGACATAGCAATATTCTACTGCTATCACAGTGAGAAATTGCCAAGCATCTTTTTGCTGCACAGTGATGATTTCCTGTAGGCATTTTCTGCAGAATTTGAGTAATATTTAATACATGATTTTTTAAGGTTAGAAGTCAAACATCAGATACTTTTAATATTGGCTCAGGCATTAAACAGAATAAGCCAGGAGTGATTTTGGATCAGTTATTTTACTTGGAAAGCGTTAACTGCATCACAATAAATTGGGACAGGTCCTTACAGAAAGATGATTTTGCATCCTAAGAAGAAACAGACCAGTTAACAAAAACAGGAATTGCTAGCAAAACTCAGCAGGTCTGGCAGCATCTGTTGGAAAAAAACAGAGTTAACATTTTGAGTCCACTGACTCTTCATCAGAACTGTTACCAGCTAGGGAAAAGTGGTATTTATGCTGAAGACAAAGTTGGGGGGAGGCTGTGTGTGTGAAGAGATGAGCGAAAAGTGGAGATGCAGCCCAAGACAGAGATGTGTGAAAGGGATAAATGGATAAGAAGATTATGGAAAGTAGGCCAGAACAGAAGAAAAGCTGAATAAGTGGTAATAAGAGCTAAGAGCAGGAGAGAATGGGTGAGCTGTATTTAAAGCAACCCATATAATGTGATAATGGCTGTGACTGTGCAAAAGGCAACCCATGTCATAACAGGACTGGGTACGGGATGTGCAAAAAAACATGGAAGGGTGGAATCAATCTCTAAAGTTATTGTACTTGATGTTGAATCCTAGAGATTGCAGGGTCCCCAAGCAGAAAATGAGATGTTGTTCTCCAAGCTTGCATTGGGGCGCTGCAGCAAATCTGATACAGAAACATTGACATGGGAACACAGTGGTGTGTTGAAGTAGGTGGCAACTCGAAGCCCAGGATCATTTTTGAAGACTGAACATAGGTGTTCTGCAAAACCATCATTCAGTTTGAGTTTCATCTCCCCAAGGTAGAAGCGATGACACTGTGAACAAGAATAGAATAGACTAGATTGAATGAAGCACAAGTAAATTGCTGCTTCACCTGGATGGCATGTCTGAGGCTTTGAATGATGAGGAGGTAAACCAGCAGGTGTTAGACAAGTTGAGAAGCTTGATTATGCAATTAAACGATCGAGAACTCAGACTAGTTATGACATATTGGAACTGAGTACCATGAATCATGATACTGTCAAAGTTTTGAGTGCAAATGAAACATTAAAGAAATTAATTTCAGAAAAAAAATGCAGACTCAAACTTATAGCACTGGGTAACCCAGGAGATGTGAAACTAGTCCTTTTTAGAGTGCTTCATATGTTAATCTCTGGACAGCTATTTGAGTATAGCAGGATTTACCATATTCCCTGTGGGAAAGAATAATATATATTGTCCATTCACCAGGGAAGTCATAAAAAATAAAAAATGGCAGTTTAAAAGCACCCTAGCAGATGAAAAATTGTCACTAGTATAAACTATAAATATGGGAATGTATTAATCAATATTCTAAAAGGAATCTTAAACAAAGGGCAATCTGAGAAAAGATTGGTCATAGAATGTTACAGGGGTACCTGTTCTCTTTGGAACAATGTACATTGGACACAGGGTTACTGAGAATAGTTTGAGAGTTGACCTTTCTAGAATAAAGGAAATGTTAGAACAAAAACAGATTTCCAAAATAAAGGTGGTTGACACCAGTTGCCAGATTATTTCACAAAAGAGGTGCTTTTTTCAAGAAATAATTAGAAATTTTGATTTGATTGATTTATTGTCACGTACCTAAGTACAGTGAAAGCTTTGCTTACAAGCAGTACAGGCAGATCATAATAAGCAAGGACATTTAGCTCAGAGGGTGAAAAAAAACTAAGGAGAGGCATACAAGTTACATTGCACAGGGCGTGCACTAGGCAAGATCAACATTAGCAAGATCAGCATTATTTGAAGTTAGAGAGTCCACTTATCAGTCTAATAATGGCAGAGAAGAAGCTGTTCTTGAACATACTGGTGTGTGTGTTGAGGCTTCTGTACCTTCTGCCCAACTGAAGAGTTTGTAGGAGAGTATTGGCAGGGTGCGATGGGTCTTTGATGATGTTGGCAGCCTTTCTGTGGCAACGGGCCATGTAAATGGAGTCCACGGATGGAAGACTGGCTTCTATAATGGTCTGGGCTGTTCCCACAATCTTCTGTAGTCTCTTATGGTTGTACGCAGAGCAACTGACATACCAGGTCATTATGCACCCGGATAGTATGCTTTCAGTGGTGCATCAGTAAAAGTTGGTGAGGGACCTTGTGGACATGAGCCACCTGAGGAAGAAGAGGCATTGTTGTGCCTTGACCATTGCATCTGTATGGGAGGTCCATGACAGGTTGTCGGTTATTGTCACTCCTAGGAACTTGAAGCTCTCCACTCTCCCGACCTCAGCTCTGTCGATTTGATTTGGGTGTGTTCTCCTCCCTTCTTTCTGAAGTCAATGATCAGTTCTGTAGTTTTGCTGACATTGAGAGTCAGGTTGTTCTCATTGCACCACGTCACCAAGCCCTCTACCTCCTCAAAAGGGGATGTGTGCTGATATGAGGAATTATAAGGATATGAAAAGAAATCACGTTTTCTTTGTATCACTTTATGATTAAACATTTTTTTCTCATTTAAAGAAAGGAGGGGGGACATGGAAGGTTTTTTGTATTCTATAGAATGCAAAAAACAACTGATCAGTAATGTTTTTTCAAGGTAAGATATAGAATAGCCAAAAGAGGATTATTTTGTTTAACTTTTATTAGTTTTGTTTGAGAATCGTTTGTACTTCAAACATTTTAAGTTTTACAAAAAATAGGAACAGTTGAATAGGTGATTGGGGTTAATTTATAAATTGAGTACATAAGAATAAACGGGGAACAGGTGGGACTGGCGTGGGGAAGGGGCTGTAAGACAAACTCTAACTACAAAGGTAGGTGTCATGACTTCTGTTTCAACAATTGGCTAAGGTCTACTTTAAACGCTGGACTCTGGGAAGTCTCACAATCCTATTAAATAGAACATAGAACAGAACAGCACAGGAACGAACCCTTCAGCCCACAATATTGTGCCAAACATGATGCCAAATTAAACGAATCTCTTCTGCCTGCCCTTGGTCCATATCCCTCCATTCCTTGCATGTTCATGTGCTTATCTAAAAGTCCTTTAAACACCCCTATCATATCTGCTTCCACCACCACCCTTGGTAGTGCATTCCAGACTCCTACCACTGTCTGTGTAAAAAACTTGTCCCTTACATCTCCTATCCCCTGTTACCTTAAATGCACCACCCCCCCGCCCGGGTATCACAGGACAAATCCTAGAGTTCTCTGTCAATTAGAACAATATGTAGTAATTCTTCAGACTATATAGAGCTGCAAAGACTTCCAGTGCACAAAGGATTGTGATTCAATTACCCATAAAAATGAGATGTTGTTCTCCAAGCTTGCATTGGGGCGCTGCAGCAAATCTGATACAGAAACATTGACATGGGAACACAGTGGTGTGTTGAAGTAGGTGGCAACTCGAAGCCCAGGATCATTTTTGAAGACTGAACATAGGTGTTCTGCAAAACCATCATTCAGTTTGAGTTTCATCTCCCCAAGGTAGAAGCGATGACACTGTGAACAAGAATAGAATAGACTAGATTGAATGAAGCACAAGTAAATTGCTGCTTCACCTGGATGGCATGTCTGAGGCTTTGAATGATGAGGAGGTAAACCAGCAGGTGTTAGACAAGTTGAGAAGCTTGATTATAGTAGGCTTCACTAGTATAAATATCCTGATTTTCAGTGACCTTAACTGTCAGAAGCAATGTAGAGCTGGCTGAGTATTCTATGAGGTCTCTGTTCTCTATCACGCCCTCCTTGGTAACATGTAGCCTCTTCACAGTGGTTTTGCAGCATATGAATGTTGTAGTAGTGGTCTCTGAAGAATTAACTAGATAGGGTCCCCTGCTACAACTCATCTAACCCTCTATCCCTATTGCTAGCAGCAGTTGTTGCTGGTCGATCTGACTGCATTTCCCCTTCTTTCTAATGCATAGTAAGAGGAACTCCCTTGGCTAATCATTCCCTTTCTGATGGTGGCTCCTTTAAGGTAGAATAGCTCAGAATTAATATTGATACAGAACTTCCAGACAAAAATGTTGATAATTGGAGTGAAGCCATGACAAAGTGCCTGAGAAATTCTCTCTCCCAAAGACCTCTTCAAATGCAATTTACTCCAATGATGCGGGAACACAGGGTTTAGTGAGAGGGAGGAGCTGAAGCACATCCATATTAGTAGAGAAATGGTGTCGGAGAAATTCATGGGATTGAAAGCAAATAAATTCACAGGGCCTGATAATCTACATCCCAGAACACCCAGAAGTGGGCCTAGAAACAGTGATGCATTGGTAATCAGATTCTTTACACTCTTGAACATTTCCTACAGATTGGAGGGAAGATAATGTAATTCCCCACTATTTAAAAAGGGAAGTAGAGAGAATACAGGGAATTATAGACAGTGAGTCTGATGTCAGTAGTGAGGAAGATGCAAGAGTCCATTACCAAAGATTTTATGACATAGTACTTAGAAAACAGTGGTTGAATCTGACAGCATGGATTTACAAAAGAGAAATCATGCTTAACAAATTTATTTTTTGATTCTTTTGTGAGACATGGTGTCACTGGCTGGCCAGAATTTATTGCCCATCCCTCAATGCCTCTGAACTGAGTAGTTTATTATGCCATTTCAGAGGGAAGGTAAGAGTCCTCGTTGCTATGGATGTGGAATCACATATAAGCCAAACCAAGGGGGGAATGACAGATTCCTTTCCCTGAAGGACATTTGTGAGCCAGATGGGTTTTTCCAACAATAGACAATTATTTCATGGTCATCAGTAGATTCTTAATTCCAGAGCTTTTATTTGTAGAATCTGCCGTGCTGGGATTCGAACTGCATCCCCAGAATATTAGCTGAGTTTCTGGATTAATAATCTAATGATAATACTACTACGTTATTGCCTCCCTCATCTACTGGACCTACAGGAATTCTTCAATAATGTAACTAGTAAAGATGATCAGGGGAGCCAGTGGATGTGGTTTATTTGGCCTTTCAGAAGGCTTTTGAAAAAGTCCCACACAAGAGATTAGTGTGTAAAATTAAAGCGCATGGATGGGGGTAGTGTACTGAAGTGGATAGAAAATTGGTTAGCAGGCAGGAAACAAACAGTAGGAATAAATGAGTATTTTTCTTTATGGCAGGCAACTAGTGGGATATTGCAGGGACGGGTATTAGGACTTCAGTTATTCACAATATATGTTGATGATTCAGAGGAGGGAACTAAACGCAATATCTCAGAAGTTGCATGCCCCAAAGCTGGATGGAACAGTTAGCTCTGATGATGATCTAGAGATGTTGCAGTGTGATTTGGACAGGCTGATTGAGTGGGCAAATGCATGGCAGATGCAGTAAGTGGATAAAGATGAGCAATAATAGGAAGGCAGATAATTAATTGAATGACTGTAAATTTTGAGGTAGAAATGCTCAAACAAGACCTGGCTATCCTAGTGCACTAGTTGAAAGCGAGTGTACAGGTGCAGCAGGCAGTAAAGAAGGCAAACTGTATATTGGCCTTCATTGCAAGAGGATTCATGTACAAGAACAAGGATGTTTTGCTGCAATTATACAGGTCATTGATGAGGTCACACCTGGAATATTGTGTGCAGTTTCAATGTCCATATCTGACGAAGGATATTTTTGCTACAGAGTCAGTGCAGTAAAGGTTTACCAAATTGATTCCTGAGATGGTATGATTAACACATTGGGATCTCATAGAAAGCTATAACATTCTAACAGACTAGACAGGTTAGATGCAGGAAAGATGTTCTCAATGGTGGGGGAGTCCAGAACCAGGGATCATTGTTTAAGGATAAGGGGTAAAACTTTCAGGACTGATATGAGGAGAAATCTCTTCACCAGAGTGTGGTGAGTCTGTGGAATCCACTACCACAGAAGGTGGCTGAGGCCAGAACATTGTGTTTTCAAGAAGGAAGTAGATATAAGTCTTGTGACTAAATGGATCAAGGGCATATGGGGTAGGCGAGATTAGGGTATTGAGCTCAATGATCAGCCATGATCATGTTGAATGGCGAAGCAGGCTTGAAGGGTCGAGTGGCCTATTTTTGCTCCATTTTCTATGTTTCTATGATCTCCAATGCTAAGCATGCTGTTCAAATAACAGAAAAAACTTCAGCATTGACTTATGCCTGTTTCAGCTGGTTGCTATTTGAATAAGTCATTAAATGAAAAATAACTTGCCAAAATTTAATCCAGGTTCCTTAATGCATGACAGCAGACAACTAAATTATCAATCAGGTCCTTAAAGTTCCTCTGAGTGACCATTCCTAGCATGTACATTGCAAAGTCAAACAAATGTGAAGATTATGAATTCATGTATTATGAAGTGGCAGCATTTCCTTTAGATACATTTAAACATTGTTCCAAAACTTAAGCTGTACAATTTTATACTTCTCAGATGTGATTGTTAAAAATCAGCTTTTGAAACTAGCATTTTTTTTGTAATATTTAGATTTTGCATTATTTTAGTGTAGTTAGATGATTAAATGATTTAAAATGTTTTAAAATTGCCCAGGTAGTTTAGAATTTATTAGAGTTCTTGCCACACAATTTAAAATCATTCGTGTATATTCTGAATCAAGAATTATCTGATGTCATGGATTTTTCCATTTGAATGTAATAGCTAACTGTTAGTTAGATACATAATCGTGAATGATTCTGAATAAATCATGAATAACATAATTTTGTTATATCTATTCTTTTCATAGGTTGAGACTATTCCTCATCTGCAGGTGTTGCTACGTGACAACCAAGCCACTTCTGGTGCTTCCCGTATCTATAAAGATAAATCACATTGGTACCCTATTACAGGAACTGACAGTCCAAAGGAACAAACACCTATTAGTGCCTTCACTGGTAAGTGAAAACAGAGGCTGAAAACAGCAGCCCAGTGACTGCACTGAGGCCTTGCCTCATTGCTGCCAATTTAACCCAGCGATTGATCTGAAAGTTCATGATCTCCATGCCCAATTCATTAAATTCACAATGTTCTGTAAAATCACAATCAGGTTCATGCAGGTTCTTCGTAATTAACTTTTCAACATTTATCTGAAGTCCTACCACATTGTGCAGCCTCTATCTTTCCTATCATACCTAAATATAGAACATCATGATGTCAGAATTCCAAGTGAACATGTACGCTTCACTCTTTTTGATTATCTCATCCTTGCAGGTAGCATTAAAATACAACTAAATGTGTAATAAAACTATACAATCATTTGTAAATAGGGTTATAAATTTATTCAGCATAATGATGCACAAGATATTTCCTTGTCTGATGTATCTGGACTTAGAGCTAAAAATAAGCCTTTAAAAAAACCTTTGCATGAATTCCACAGATTATTTGCATGCAGAATTGTTTTGAGTGTGATATTCTGTGAACATGTGACATTTGCAAAAAGTACAGAGCAAACAGCATCTCTCATTCAGAAACATCCAGCCATCAGCCACAACCAAGATATATAGGGGCACATCTCCACAGGATAATAGAGTATATGCTGAGAAAAGGAAAAGAAGATTCCACTACCAAGATAAATTTGATGGTATGCAAAATGATAATATTGTGCCTGGTGCTTTACAATCATGCTGTTATGCCAGGACTCACTATATAACAGGTGAAAGGGAAGAGCCAGTAAGAAATTAATGTGAATATGCTCAAGGCTTTGTTGTTCTGGAACTGCAGCAAGAAGGATAATATTCAATGGCAAATTGATTTCACTGAAACTTTGATATGTCCCAATACAATATTTGTGCATCATGTTCCTATTGCAGTGGTCTATCAAATTCCATGTGGTATCAACACTATGCTATATCTCACCCACAGTGCAGACACATTCAATCAGTCCTATTGCAGAAATCTAACTCTATGCAAATAATCTCACTGCAGGGTTTAAATCCAAGTCTAAATATTTAATATTACATTATTAACATCATTGACTCTGGCATTTCACCTTTCTGACTTTATATGGAGATTCTCCTACTACCTAATTTACTTCTACTCTCAATATTGCCTTTTGGTGGGGTTGGGGAGAGAGAAGACACTGGCTGAGAGATGACCCTATGCACTGCCTGATAATTCTTTTAGTATTTCTGCAGGGTTATTAAATGGTTGTGTGGCTGCTGATGTCAAATCTGGTCCTATCAGTTTGTAAGGACCTGCTTATGAGGACATACATTAGATTGCACTTTCAATCAATTAGGCACAACAGGTCCATCCTGTATGCCTAGGTTTTATACCTTATCCTAACCAATGAAAAACAGATTTCCTTTTTACTTAACACATTAGTCCTCCGTATGGCCTATGTGAGAGAAAAATGTAATAAAATGTCAATGTGTAGGGTTAATTTTTGCCATTTGAATCCATTCCCAGTGAGAATGATCTTTTATTTGTTCATGGGATGGAGGACTAGCTGGCTAGAACAGCCACTTATTGTCCATTCCTAATTAACTCTGAGAAGAATTGTAGCATGCTGCTTTCTTGAATTGCTGTGCTCCATGGGAAGTAAGAGCACCGAAGTACTGATCAGAAGGGAATTCCAGGATTTCGATGCAGAAACAGTGAAGGAACAACAAGATAGTTTCAATTTAGGATAGTAAATGGCTTGGAAGTAAACTTAAGGGTGGTGGTGTTCCCATGTATCTGCTGTCCTTGACCTTTTAGTTGATAGGGGTCCTGAATTTGAAAGATGCTGTGGTTCGAGCCTAGGTGAATTGCTGCAATATGTTTTGAAGGTGTACTTGTAGGAGCGAGTTAAGATGAGTCAAATTAATTTCAGATAGAGACAGTAGGGTGGAGACTTTTGTTTAATCATTTTAATAGTAATCTAAAATTAAACCCATATTCCAAAGGCAAAATGATAAATATGGTTAATCCAATTGTTGCAGCTAGACCCAGTTGAAAGTAAACTCATCCATTCCCTTATCTTCAGGGCAGTAATGAAATGAGAGCTAACATTTCCTCTTCCATAAAGCTAAATAAAGTATTAAACTATACATTCAAATAGTATAAATTTGTTGCTGTTGTTTGTTTTAAAGGTGATCCTGATGGTACAATGTACTGTATTCATGGTGGAGTCGGAAAGCTGGTAGCACAACAGCTGCAAGAGCAAACTAAAATACGGGTTGGGATAAATGGCCTTCAGAATATTCAGTCTAAGCAATCTGAAAGAGGACAGTATGTATTATCACTGTGGCTTAAATTAAATATTTGATCTTCACTATTCCACTATTTCTATTTTACTATTTATGGCTTTTTCTGTGATTGCTTTACTCATCAAAATAAAGGATATTGATCCTAGAATATGTGCCATTTCAGACATCAGTGTTAGAATGTAATACTTCCAGTTCATTTGAACTATACTATAGATTTGACAAAACTTTCATTTTACAAATGCGTGCTTAGCATGTACCAGTACTGCAAATCTATTAGTCCTTCTTTTTGATTGACAGAGGAACTGTGAAGCCTGTCTGTAAAGAGAAGTGAGATGAAAAGATGAGGGAAAAAATAATCAAAGGATTGGCTGAGAGAATTTGTTGAGGATGTGTGGTAGAGGCGGCCTGTGTAGGGTCAAACACCATCATGATCTACTCATTAAGGAAAAGTAATGTTTGATCTTATCGTATCATTAACTACCTATCCCACTTGTAGAACATCTATCTCATCCAATATTAGCCCCATTTTACCCCCACCATTCCTGGAACAGATCACCACAGCCAGAATATCCTGGAATTGACTACAGTGCTCACGCTGATGCCATCTTAAAAGGCTGATGTGCACCAGGCCAAGCACTATCAGTTCAGAGCTGTCATGTCTGATTCCTGAGGTCTCACTTCTTGAAATGAATATTCTCTATCACTTGTTCCCTAATCCTGTTATCTTTTACTGTTAGCTACTATGTTTTTCATGCTCCTCTCAAGGATTTACACATCCTGATTGATTAGATAATCAATCAGGGATGAATTAAGTTACAGAATGGATCATGGGCAACCTGATATCCTGTGCAAACCAACAATTTAGGTCACATTCCTCTCAACAGATGTCACCTTTCAGATGGCCTTTAATAGAGTTGTATCTGCATCAATATGAGCACCTTTATCTTGTGTTCTTTGTGTAATATCCTTGTTGATCGAGCTTTGCTAATCATGGCTTATGTCATGATATCACCATAGGCAGTGCAAAATGGCGAAATGCATCCAGAACCACATCAAGAAAATTTGTGAATATCTTGAATTTGACGTGTCCATTCTTACTTAGTCTTCTTTTCTATAACTTTTGTATAACTCTCATGAATTTCTCCACATTAACAACTGGAGGATTCAGAATTAAAGCAATTAGCAAAAAAACCAAATAGCATAGTAGGCAGTGAAGAAGGTTTTCTAAGATTACAAAGGGAAGATCTTGATCAAATGGGTCAATGGGCTGAAAAATGGCAGATGGAGTTCAATCTGGATAAATGCGAGGTTTTGCATTTTGGTACAACAAACAAGGGTAGGGCTTATACAATTAATGGTAAGGGCCTTGGATGGTGTTGTAGAATAGAGGGACCAAGGAGTTCAGGTACATAATTCTTTGAAGTTTGCATCACGTATAGATAGAATGGTTAAAAAGGCATTTAGCATGCTTGCCTTCATTGCTAAGTTCTTTGAGTATAGGAGCTGGGAAGTCATGTTGAGGCCTCTTCTGGTATACTGTGTCCAATTCTAATCATCCAGTTATAGGAAGGATATAATTAGCTGGAGGAAGCTCAGAAGAGATTTACCAGGATGTTGCCAGGTATGGAAGGTTTGAGTTGTAAGGAGAGGCTCACTGGTCTATAATTCTGTGGCTTTTCCTTACAATTTTCTTAAATAAAGGCATCACATTTTCCGTCCTCCAGTCTTCTGGCATTTCACTTATGACGATCAGTAATACAAATATCTCAGCAAGGGGCCCAGCACTCTCTTCCCTACCTTCCCACCAAAGTGCTGGGAAACACCTGATCACGTCCTGTGGAATTATGTACCTTTCTATATTTTAAGATCTCCAGCACCTCCTCTTTTACAATGTGAACTCTTTTTAAGGCATTACTATTTATTTACCTAAGTACCCTAACTTCCATGTCCTTTTCCACAATAAACACTGATCGAAATATTCATTTAATATCTCACTCATCTTCTGTGATTCCACACAGACGGCAACGTTGATCTTTAAGGGCCCTATTCTCTCCCTAGTTGCACTTTTGCCCTTAATGCATTTTTACAATCTCTTTGGATTTTCCTTAACACTATTTGTCAAAGCTATCTCATGGCATCTTTATGCCTTCCTGATTTCCCTCTAAAATATACTTATACTGTCCCTCTAGGGATTCACTTGATCCCGGCCGTCTATACCTGATATGTGCCTTCTTTTTCTTGACCAGAGCTTCAATTTCTCCAGTAATCCAGTATTCCTTACACCCACCAGCTTTGCCCTTCACACGAACAGGGACATACACTCTCTGAACTCTTGTTATCTCAATTTTAAAGGCCTCTCACTTCCCAACTGTCCCTTCACCTGTGAATAGCCTCCCCCAATCAACTATCCAATACTGTCAAAATTGGCCTTACTCCAATTTAGAACTTTAACGTTTGATCAGGTCTATCCTTTTCCATAACTATTTTAAAATTAATAGAATTATAATCACTTCCCCCGAAGTGATTCCCCAGTAACAGCTCCATAAGTCACCTGCCTTATTTGCTAAGAGGAGGTCAAGTGTTGCTACTTCTCTAGTAAGTTATTCCACAAACTGAATTTAAAAAGTTTTCTTGCACAAACTTAACAAATTCCTCCCAATTCAAGTCCTTAACACAACAACAGTCCCAGTTTATGTTTGGAAAGTTAAAATCTCCTACCATTCCAACCCTATTATTCTTTCAGATATATGAGATCTCCTTACACATTTGCTTCTCAATTTCCTATTTACTATTGGGGCTGTATAAAAATACAATCCCAACAAGGTGATCATCCCTTTCTTATTTCTGAGTTCCACCCATATAACTTTACTGGAGGATCGCCCACGAATATCCTTCCTAAGTACAGCCATAACGGTATCCCTAACCAAAAATGCCACTCCTCTTCCTCTCTTCCCTCCCTTTCTATCCTTCTTGTGGCATTCATACTGCAGATCATAAAGCTACCAATCTTGTTCATCCCTGAGCCATGTTTCTGTATTAGCTATGATGTCTCACACCCAAGCCCTGAGTTCTTTTGCTTTACCTGTCAGGCCTCTCGCATTTAAATAAATGCAGTTTAATTTATCAGTCTTATTTCGTTCTTTGTCAGGCTGTTGTCTGCCTTGACAGTTTGACTTGCTCCCCTTGCCTACAGTACCAGCTTCAGCCTTTGTGAGTCTGTGCCCCCTGCTTTTTTTAATTATTCATTTGTGGGATGTGGGCATCGCTGGCTGGCCGACCTTTATTGCCCCACCTTAGTTCCCCTTGAAAAGATGCTGGTGAGCTGCCTTCTTGAACTGCTGAAATACACTTGCTGTGAGTTGACCCACAATGTTGTTAGGGAGGGAATTCCAGCATTTTGACCCAGCATCAGTGAAGGAATGGTGATATATTTCCATGTCAGACTGGTGAGTGGCTTGGAGTGGAGCCTGAAGGTGGTGGTGTCCCATATAAGTGCTGCAGTTGTCCTTCTAGATGGAATTGGTTGTGAGTTTCGAAGGTGCTATCTGAGGATCTTTGGTGAATTTCTGCAGTGCATCTTAGAGATAGTACACACTGCTGCTACTGAGCGTCATTGGTGGCGAGATTGGATGTTTGTGGATGTGGTGCCAATCAAGCAGGCTGCTTTGTCCTCGATGGTGTCAAGCTTGGACTCAAAGAGTTATACAGCATGGAAACAAACCCTTCAGTCCAAACAGGCCATGCTGACTATGTCCCCAGACTGAACTAGTTCCACATGCCTGCGTTTCACCCATATCCCTCCAAACCTTTCCCATTTATGAGCTTATTCAAATGCCTTTTAAATGTTATAACTGTACCTGCAACCACCACTTCCTCTAGCAGTTCATTCCATACATGAAACTGTTTCCCCTCATGTCCTTTTAAAAACTTTGTCCTCTCACCTTAAAAACATGCCCCTAGTTTTGAATTCCTCCACCCGGGGGAAAATACTCTTGCTATTCATGTAATCTATGCCCCTCATGATTTTATGAACCTCTATAAGGTCACCCCTCAAACTCCTACATTTCAATGAAAAACAACCCAGCCTGTCCAGCCTCTCCTTATGACTCAAATCCTCCATTCCTGGAACATCCTGGTAAATCCGTTCTGAACCCTCTCCAATTTAACAATCTCCTCCTCATTGCAGGGTGACCAGAACTACACATAGTACTCTAGAAGAGGCCTCACCATTGTCCTGTACAACCTCAACATGATGTCTCAACTCCTATACTCAAAACTCTTGGCAATGAAGGCAAGCATGTTAAACAGCTTCTTAACTATCCTGTCTACCTGTGATGTAAATTTCAAAGAATTATGTACCTGAACCCTTAAGTCTCTCTGTTTTACTACACTACCCAGGGCCTGACCATTAATTGTATAAGTCCTGCCCTTGTCTGTATTACCAAAGTGCAGCGCCTCACATTTATCTAAATTAAACTCCATCTACCACTCCTCAGCCCATTGACCCAATTGATGAAGATCTCTTTGTAATCTTGGATAACCTTCTTTGCTGCTCACTGTACAATCAGTTTTGGTGTCATGCCTCCTATACTCTCATCCAAATCGTTTATATAAATGACGAACAAAAATGGACCCAGTCCCAATCTCTGTGGAACACCGCCGATCATGGGCCTCCATCACAAAAACAACCCTTCACAACCACCTCTGTCTCTTACTGTCAAGCCAATTTTGTATCCAGTTGGCAAGGACACCCTGAATCCCATGTGATCTAACTTTACTGATTAGTCTACCATGCTAAACCTTATCAAAGGCTTTACTAAAGTGCATGAAAACAAGATCTACTAGTCTGCCCTCATCAATCGTTTTGGTTTCTTCCTCGAAAAAACTTAATCAAATTTGTGAGACACTATTTCCCTTGCACAAAAACATGCTGACTACCCCTAATCAGTCCTTGTCTCTCCAAATGCATATAAATCCTATCTTTCAGAACCAACAACTTACCCACCATTGATGTCAGGCTCTGAGGATTGTAGTTCCTAGGCTTCTCCTTACAGCCTTTGTTAAATAAAGGCACAGCATTTTAGCCACCCTCCAGTCCTCCGGCACCTCTCCTGTGGCTAGAGATGATACAAATATTTCTGCTAGGAGTCCTGAAATCTCTTCCCTAACTTCCCACATACACTTGAGTGTTGTTGGAGCAAATGGGGAGTATTCCATCACACTCCTGAATTGTGCCTAGCAGGTGATGGACAAGCTTTGGGGAGCAGGAGGAGAGTTACGTGCCACAATATTCCTAGCCTCTGACCAGCTCTTGTAAACATTGTCTTTATGTGGCGAGTCCAGTTGAGTTCTGGTCAATGGTAACCCCACAGTATGTTAATGGAGAGGAGGGTACTTTCAAAGATGGTAACACCATTGAATGTCAAGGGTGGTGATTAGATTGTCTCCTATTGGTGATGGTCATAGTCTGGTATTGTGTGACATGTATGTTACTTGCCACTTGTCAGATAAAACCTGGATATTGTCCAGATCTTGTTCAATTTGAAAATGAACTGCTTCAGTATCTGAGGAGTCACGAATAGTGCTGAACATTGCACAATCATCAGCAAACAACTCCACTTCTTACCTTATGATAGAGGCAAAGTCATTGATGAAACAACTGAAAATGGTTCGGCCTAGGACATTACCCTGAGAACTCCTGCAGAGATGTCCTGGAACTGAGATGACTGACCTCCAGCAACCATGACTATCTTCTTACTTGTCAGGTATGACTCCAGCCAGAGCAGAGTTTGCCCTGATACCCAATGATTCCAGTTTTGTTAGGGTTCCTTGATGCCACACTTGGTTGAATTCAGCCTTGATATCAAAGGCTGTCACTCTTACCTCACCTCTGGAATTCAACTCTTTTGTCTGTATTTGAACCAAGGCTGTGATGAGGTCAGAAGCTGAGTGGCTGTGACAGAACTCAAAAGTGGGCATCACTGAGCAGGTTATTGCTGAACTGGTGCTGCTTGACAGCACAATTGATGACACCTTCCATCATTATGCTGATGAGCGAGAGTAGATTGATGGGGCGCTAATTGGCCAAGTTGGATTTTTCCTGCTTTTTATGTACAAGACATACTTGGGCAATTTTCCACATTTTCAGATGAATGCCAGTGCAGTAACGGTACAGAAACAACCTGGCTAAGGGAGCAGCAGGTTCTGGACCACAAGCCTTCAGTACTATTGCCAGAATGTTGTCAGGGCCCATAACTTTTGCAATAGCCAATGTGTCCAACTGTATCTTGATATCGCATGAAGTGAATCGAATTGGCTGAAATTTGGCATCTGTAATGTTTGGACCACCAGAAGAGGCTGAGATGGATCATCCACTCAGCACTTATGGTGAAGACTGCTGCGAATGCTTTAGCCTTGTCTTTTGCGCTGATGTGCTGGGCTCTTCTGTCATTGAGGACCAGGATATTTGTAGAGCCTCCTTGTCTCATGTTTATGATGTTTGTCCACCACCATTCATGGCTGGATGTGGCAGGACTGGAGAGCTAAGATCTGATCTGTTGGTTGGAGATCACTTAGCTCTGTAAATCACTTGCTGCTTATACTGTTTGGTAGCTTCACAAAGTTGATACCTCATTTTCATGTATGCCTTGTACTGCTCTTAGCATGCCCTGCTGCACTCTCCATTGAACCAGGGTTGATCCCCTGGCTTAATGTTAATGGTTGAGTGGCATATATGCCGTGCCACGAATTTGCAGATTATGCTGGAGTACAATTCTGCTGCTGTTGATGGCCCACATTGCCTCATGGATGCGCAGTCCTGAATTGCGAGATGTGTTCAAAGTCTATCCCATTTAACTGGGTGATGGAGCCACACAACACGATGGAGATCATTCTCAACGTGAGGCAGGACTTTGCCTCCACATGGACTATGCTATGGTCACTCTTACCCATACTGTCATGGACAGATGCATCTGCAGCTGGCAGACTGAAAAAGAATGAGGTCAAGTATGTTTGATCTCTCTTGTTGGTTCCCTCAGCACCTGCTGCAGACCCAGTCTAGCAGCAATGTCCTTTAGGAACCGACCAGCTGATCAGTAGTACTGCTGCCATGTCGTTCCTGGTGGCGAACATTGAAATCCCCCAACCAGAGTACATTTTACATGCTTGTCACTCTCAGTTCTTCCTCCAAATGTTATTCAACATGGGAGGGAGGTTGGTTGGTACGTGGTAATGAGCAAGAGCTTCCTTTGCCCATGTTTAACTTGAAGCCATGAGACTGCATGGAGTTCAGAGTCAATGCTGAGGTCTCACAGTACAACTCCTTCCTGCTTGTGTACCTCTGTGCTCCCATTTCTGCTGGGTCTGTGTCTATCTAGGGATGATGATAGTGGTGTCTGGGACATTGTCTGTAATATATGACTCTGTGAGTATGATTACGTCAGACTGTTGCTTGGCTAGTCTGTGAGATAGCTCTCCTAATTTTGGCACATACCCCAGGCTTTAGTAAGGATGACTTTGCAGGGTTGATGGAGCTGTTTTTGCTGTTGTCTTTTCTGGTGCCTAGATTGATACCAGGTGATCCCTGAAGGAAATTAGTGAATCAGATGAATTTTTCCCAACAATCAACAATGGTTTCATGATCATCAGTAGATTTTTAATTCCAGATATTTTCTATTGAATTCAATATTCTAGCATTTGAATTTGAACCCCCAGAACATTAGCTGAGTTTCTGAATTAATAGTCAAGTGATAATACCCTAACCCATCACCTACCCCTCTACTTTGTTCTTGTCTCTTCCTTGTCATATATACCTCCTTGCTTCATTGTTCAGATCCACATATAAAGAATGATGATTATGAAAATGAGCCCGTATGAAAATTAGTTAGCATAAACCATACTGTAAGGAAAGAAGAGAAGGAAGAGGAGAGGGAATTTAATAAAACATGTGATAAGATATGAGCCTTCTGTGTTACAGAAAGGCATCTATTATCATCACAAAAGAATGCAGGAAGAACTCAGAGTTTATGGAAGAGATGGAAATGGAAAAACTAGACAAGGAGTCAACCCTCATACCTCTCAGCATTGAACAGCAAATGGAAAAATGCAACGTAAAGATCATTAACCTACATCCACAGCAAGAGACCTCAACACAAGTAAGTATTGGAATTACTGAAATTTGTGCTTAATGCAGGAGGTCAGATGGCCAGTTTGTGCTGCAGAGTGATGTCAACAGTATAGATGCAATTCCTGCACTGATGTTATAATGAAGGACTCTTGTTCTTAACCTCTTCCAGTTTATTCTTTGTGTCCTCTACTCTTATGGCAGATACAAAATGTTTGTTTGTTGTTTCTGACCTTTTCTTGTTCCCCATTATAATTTTCCCTGGACTGCCTCGAAAGGATACATACTTTCTTTCACTAACCTTTTACTTATTTCCATATTGTAAAAGGAAATTTAGAACTTCTTTGTATTGTTTGCTAGTTAATTCTGATCAATTTCTTGATCATCCTTTGCTAAGTTTTAAAATTATATTTTAATTTATCAATCTTAGGCCTCACCTGTTTGGCATATTTTAATTTTTTTCATTCACGCAATACTATCCATAATTTTCTGTGGTAGGAGATCATCAACTTACTGCTCAAGAAGGCTGTCTCAAATTAATTCCTTCGTGAACTTAGCCTCCAAGCTGATTATGAAACTTTGGTTTTCTCAATCAATTTGAAGGTTAAAGTCTTTCACGGCTATTTAATTAACCTTGGTATAAATTATTTTAATCAAACTGTTTAGACATGTTATCACTCTAGGACAGGTGGAACTTGAACCTAGACCTTCAGACACAGAGGGGAGGACACCACCGTAAGAACACTTTACTTTTATCATATTGCTACTTTCAATTCTTGACTTATACTCTGCAGATTTTGTTTACTGTCAAGTAATTGTTAACTATTGTTGAACACTATCTCATCTTAATGCTATCTATGTAATTTCACCCAAATCATTACTCTGCTCTACAGTCTTGACAGTTCCCCTTCACACTTCTAAATTTACTTTTACCTGAACCCCTTTCCCCTTTTTTTAGCTTATCTCCTTTTCTGTCACCTTCGTTATTTATGTCAGAAGTGGATACCTTCTCCAGAAAAATTGAGGTTAAGTCTAGAGTTACATGAACAATTGTCACCAGACAAAACAGAATCTCTTGATGTTGTTAGAAATGAATTCTCCAGTGCATAAAAGATTGAGAACAATGATCAAAGTAAGAAGTATTTCCGAAATATTAAATGCTTAAAATAGATGTAAGAAAATAAACAATTAAATTTTTCTCTGAGGATATTACTAAAGATTTTTCTCTGTTATTTAAATTTCAGCTTAAAAGTAAATAACTTATCTAACATTACTTACAACCTCAGGACATCTCAATGTATTTTACAATCAATGAAGTACATTTTGCAGTGTGGACCCTGATGAATTGTAGCAGCCAATTTGCACATAAGATCCCACAAGTAACTTTGCAATAATCCTGTACAAGTGGAGGTTGTCCCAAAGGAACAGCTCCCTCCTGTCCCCCAAAACTGGTGCCATTAACCCAGGAACTGAATGCCCTGCCTGCCAAGCAACTCCTTCAGCCATGCACACAGGTAAATAATAAAGGTAATGACTTTAATGCCAAAAGCCCATCAGCTCACAATTGTTCCCCTTGTTTGCATGTGCACAAAACATGACACCTGTTTCAGGAAATGCATGTCTCTTTTATTGTACATATTAACATGGTGGGCAGCACAGTTCCACCTCATAACGAACTTGCATTTCCTTCCTGACATATTGGAGATTTAAGTGCTCCCATTCAAATTTCTATTGCATTAGGTTTAATTTTGATCAGTTAATCAGCTTTGCCTCCTTGACATAAAAAAGTGAAGGATTTCAAAGCTAGTGAAAGAAACGTACGCAATACGAAAATAATTTATTTGACTTTAACTTTTCTAGCGAGAAATAAAATCATCCACCACTGTTTCTCACAGGTTGAAAGTGAACCATGTCCTTTTGATCCTGAATCTTGGAATCGAAAAGTTGAAGAAATTAATAAGCTTGGCGGTCTTCATTCATTTGATTCTCTAAGTAATTTTGTGGACCTACATTCCATCTTGGAAACATCTGAAGAAGCAAAGCCTTGTGATAAGCCTTTAAAACTGCCATCAAGGACAAGAAGAGAAACCACAAGGTCACAGAATCAACAAATATATTTTTTGTCAGATGATGGGACAACCAAACCTTTAAATGCAATACAGCACATAAAAAGTCAACCAACAAAGAAAGTAACTGGACACACCCATGGAATGAAGGCTGCTGTTTGCCCAAAAAGGTGTTTGATCACTGCCCAAACAATTTCACCTCAATGCACAAGTATGAAAGAATCCTTATACTGCAAGAACCTGGCTCAAGAGTTGAAATCTGCAAGTATCACCAACTCAGCAAAGATTAAAATGAGTAATGACACATTGTTACGTTTGACCAGTAAAGCATTGTTACATTCAGAAAATAATGTAAATGAGAGAGATCCTGCAACTGAAGATTCTATTTCAACTCCAAAGTTAGATGCTTCCTTCAAGGGCAGAAAAGGGCCCAATACAAGTGCCACTTTATCCATAGAGGGTGAATTCAAACCAGAATTTAAAAGTTCTCAAAGCACAGACTTGGAGAAAATGGTGGATGCAAATACTTTGAAAATCTCTCTCAAAGAACTTGAGGCCCAAGAAACATCTATATACCCACCTACACCTTTGCGATCCCTAAAACATACACCTACACCTACACCTGCACCTACACCTGAGCATTCTTCACCTTCTTCAAACTTCAGAACTTCTCCTACTACTTCAATTGATGATGAAAACATAAAGGAAGATGCAGATGTTAATCAACCAATAGAAGACAAAAAGGTGGAAGAAACTTTGGAGCCTGGCAATGTCATCATATCAACTGATACTATTCAATACTCTGTTCATAATATCCCATCCATGCAGAGTGATAACCACAATATTTTTGAAGATAAGAATCTAGAATTAAATGAACAATTGTCACCAGACAAAACAAAACCTCTGGAAAGAGTTGGAACTGAAGCTTCCAGTGTATAAAAAATAACAATGGTGAAGGTAAGAAGTATTTGTGAAATATTAAATGCTATTTCAGTTACTTGAAAACAAAATAGACTTCAGAAAATAATCAATTAACATTTCCTCTGAGGATATTACTAAAGATTCTTCTGTTATTTGATTTATAGTTTAAAAGAAAAAAAAATCTAACATTACTGACAATCTCAGAACATCTCAAAGTATATTACAACGAATGAAGAACATTTTTCAGTGTAGCTACAGATAAAATATAGCAGCCAATTTGTACACAAGATTCCACAAGCAATTTTGTGCTAATGACTGGATAATTTCTTTTAGTGGTGTTGGTTGAGAGATGTTGGTCTGAGCGCTCAGGAGAACTCTATTTCTGAGCGCTAAGGAGAAACAGGCCTTTTTATTTATTGTCTCACTGAATGTTAGCAATGTCTCTTAGTGATGCGCTAGAGTGTCAACCGTGATTTTGTGCTCAGATTTCTTGGCTGGTCCAGCCCCCAACTTTCTGATTCAGAGGTAAGAAAGATAGCCATTAAAATAGGACTGATACCTTAAATGGTAACTTTACTACTTTCTTTTAATATAGTATGTAAAATATACAACATTTTGAATTTATAAGGCACACAGACTTCATAGAGGCAAAGATCCTCTGAAAAATTAGCTGATCTTACTTATGATAGTTGTAAGGTTTAATCAATTTGCATGAAGGCCCTGGGTCAAGGTAAAGAAATATCAGCTGGGATTCCTGCTCATAAACATAATACAGTGACATCTGTCTGAAAGTGTTGTGAGTGGATGTTGAGATAACATTTGTCATTCAAATAGCCTATTGATAATCAACTTTATGTGAGCTTATATCTTAGAATTTCCTGAATATTTTGGGATTTTTTTATTTGCTTTGGGAAATAATCTTCATTCTGTCATTTTGGCCACAATGTAATCCATCCGTTCAAAAGAAGCAACATTCTACCAGTTTACACTACCAGCCTCTCCACATCTTAGGACAGAATTAAGTGCCGAGTCTACACGGCAGCATGTACACTTACTGTAAGGTACAAGTTTGTGGCACCTCTTCTCTTAGAAGGGTTGAACTGCAGTGTCCAACGAGATGCCCATGCTCATCAAGATAGACTGCAGAGTGCTGATGCTGTGTAAGAGAATACCCTCAAGTTGTAAGTGGGTTCCTTCATATTTTCATCCATATGATTGAAATCTCTTTCAATAAACAGCTGTAAGTAGCAAGGCTCTGTCCTCCTTAGCAGATCGGGGAGAGGGCCTTGTTGTTTGATGCAATGTCTCATGTGCTGACCTTGCTACATGCACAACCTGCTGGGAGTTTCCTCGCGTATAGGTATTTCTGGCTCACCATGTGGAATGCCTCTGTTGCTTTTTAGGTGGATTAGAGCATGATGCATCTTCAGGAGGATTTTCTTCTTGGAGCTGCTATTCTGAAGAGTCCAGCTGCAGAGAAGAACCTAACTATGATAAAAAAAAATGACCAGTTTTGATTGCAGTGAGCTGGACAGTAGCAAGTGACAGTTTTCAGATGCATCTTGAAGTTATGAAGCTCACTGAATATCTTCTGATGTGAACAAATAGTTAAAGTAATATACACAGACTCTGCAATGGTTTCACCTTCCTTGATAAAAACTTTCCTAACGTTTTCAAATATTCAATCAAGTTCACCAGCA
Organism: Ginglymostoma cirratum; assembly: GCA_024137785.1. NCBI lineage: Eukaryota > Metazoa > Chordata > Chondrichthyes > Orectolobiformes > Ginglymostomatidae > Ginglymostoma > Ginglymostoma cirratum. The sequence goes on along the minus strand of JAHRHZ010000057.1, from coordinate 19,044,484 downwards.
AAACTACAGGGGCATTTTACTAGCAATACCAGAAAAATATGGCAGTAATGTTTTGGGGCTGCTGCAAATGTCTAGCTCATGGGTCATATTTATTGAAATTTGGGCCAAGTTGACTTGCAAGACAGAAAGGTACAGAACTTACTCAATTGACATCCTATTTATGAGTCTTATTTGATGCAGATATAGTGAATATTTTTCCCATTTCTGCGGGTGTTGAAAAGGACAAAATAGTTGGGTGAGTTTGCCCTGGTGAAATACTCAGCTCCTTTATGCCACCTCACCGATTAGAGACTTTTTCAACTCACGAACGATTAAGATCCTTTAATGGTCAATTAATGATCACTTAAAGACATCAACCCATCACCTCACTGATCACCTGCCTCTCTAGTAGGTGGGAAAAATGGTTGCTTTCTCATCTGGCTTCCCCCTGACTTGATGCCTGACAGGTTGGAGTATGATCTTAATTTGGCCCAATCAATAGGCAATTAGAGGCATAAATAGGGGTCAAGCCAATGGCCTCTAAAGGGCAATCCCAGCACTTGCATATGGCTCTTTTGATTTTCTTCTCCATGATTTCCAGCCCATGGTGAGCAAAAGGAAAAGGCTTATATTTTCACCATTGGATCTCCTGAAGCATAGGACTTGACCTATATTTAGGACCCAGAAGCGGTTAGCCTGTCATTGGCTGGAAGCTTGGAGCGTGCCAAGCACCATTGTCAAAGACTGTGATTCACTGAGAAGTTCACTGAAGCTCTCTGATTGGGCTCCTAAGAAGCTGATTGGCACTTGACTCACTGTGCCAACACCTAACATGCTCATCCCACACTTACTCTGAAAAATGGAAAATCACAGAATGATGTCTGCAATTCTTGAGTAAGGGCAATTTAGAGAAATGTTTTGTTTTGAGAGTTAGTGCTAAATTATTTGAAAAACATCCTGAAAGACTGTAAAATTCAATCCTTTCTTCATAACAAAGAATTAATTTAAAGTGCTGTTTGAAGACATCCCACAGTATTCCATGTCATTCATGGTCATGGATGGAGTTTAGAAAGATTATCCGGTTTCAATTTATCTGGATGTTTGCTGGGTGTTTAATTGCAGCTTAGATTTTGTGTGTGGTACAACTCACTTTGAGAAGAACCAAAGTAAATGGCAGTTAGTTATGCTTAGATAAGTAAAAGCTAACTTAATTATTCATCATATGGAATGTAGCAGGGATTCATCTTATTTTAGATTTCATGAGGGAAATGAAGTTGGAAGATTACCTAGTTTGAAGCTAGTGGAAAATCTAGTGTTCACACAGTCTTGTAGCAAAAGAAAGCAACAAGCTGATTATCCTGGAAGTACTGAAAATGTAACCAAAACAAGGGACTGAATCATCCATGTGTCAAGCGTTGATAAATGAATGTGTTATCTCTGAAAACAACTGGAGCTGAAAAGAATTAAAGTAGATTCTGGAAGACTGTGCTGTTCTTATGGACGGTCCCTACAAAAGTAAATTCTTATATATTGATGTGCCATATAAGGAAATGGCTTAGGGGAGGTAAGGAGTAAAACTGAGTGCATGACATGTATAGTTCTAAACCATATTGTTAAGTTAATGGAGATAGTAATTTCGGAGATAAATTCAATGGGGCAGGAGCAGGCAGAGACAATGGGTTGGCTGGGACAGTCAGGTTTGTGGATTTTGGGAAGGATATAGAAATGAGTGGTGCAGGGTTGGGGAACAATGAGGTTACTTTGGAGATAAGTTCAGTGGGGCAGGAGCAGACAGAGACAATGGGTCGGCGTTTCGGAGATAAGGCACTCCACCTTGGAAGCCTACAGCCCAATGGCCTAAATGTGGACTTTACCAGTTTCAAAATCTCCCCACCCCTGGCCTCATCCCATGACCAACCCTCCCCCTCGTCCCTGCCTCCTTGACTTGACACAACCTGTCCATCTTCTCTCCCACCTATCCACTTCTCCCACCTCACTGACCAATCCCACCTCTGCTGACCTGCACTCACCTGTCACTATCCCACCTACCTTCCCCAGCCCCACCCGTCCTCTCTCTATTTATTTCGGAGCTCCCTTCTCCCTGCCCCAATTCTGAAGAAGGGTCCCGATCCGAAACAACAACTTTCCTACTCTTCTGATGCTGCCTGGCCTGCTGTGTTCCTCCAGCTCCACACTGTGTTAATCTCTTGTTAAGTTAATGGGATCTGTTTGGTTCTGTTGCCTGGATGTTTGGTTTACAAAGCAGTTGATGCCGACAGCGTGGGTTCAGTTCCTACACTGGCTGAGGTCACAAGTCTCTCCTCTCGCCTGAGGTGTGGTGGCCCTCAAATTAAATCAACAGTCATCACTTTCTAATGAGAGAGCCGTGCTACAGTCTGGTGAGACTATGGTGACTTGATTTGTTAAATTAATAGTGCTTGATTTATTTAAATAAAACAAAGAACTGTAGATTCTAGAAACCTGAAACAAAAACAGAAATTGCTGGAGAAACTCAGCAGCTCTAGCAGCACATGTGGAGAGGTAGCAGTTAATGTTTTAAGTTCAGTTCTGAGGAAGGGTCACTGGACTTGAAACGTTAACTCCGCTGTCTATCCATTGAGGCTGCCAGAGTTGCTGAGCTTCTCCAACAATTTCTGTTTACATGTCTTATTTTGTTTACGTCACTTACAAGCAGTAAAGTTTTTTTGTTTAGAAATGTAAAATCTTGTACTACAGTTCTATTGTTTAATATAAGGTGTTCAGATTTCCCTTAAAATGTTAACAGTGCCTTTGAACATAATAAGAGCAGAAATGTAAATACCATAGAATCAGATCATTATTCATTTGATTCCAAGTCCAGTTAGTTCCTGCAGTGACCTGTGTCAAACCAAAGTCATGACCAGCAAAGAAGTCTATAGGTTCACTCTGAAAGAAGGGAAAAGTGAAGAGGATAACATTATTGATCTGTACCGAGTGTTACTTCGCAACTGCCTACAGAAAGCAATAGTTATATCTCTGTAGTTCAATTGTGCCAATTGTCCCAGCAGCAATTAGGTAGACTTGAATAATTATTCTGAAGTATTGCATGAAATATGAAAGTCCAAATTGCATTATGTGCATAGTAAGATCACTGCCAAATGTTTAACCTGCTGCTTCTTCACTCTGTTACAGATAAGAGATTCCTGTGACTCATACACTCATTGTTGCCCTGATTGCTCCTATACCTTCTCATCAGGAAATGACCTGCTACCACAATCTCCAAGTACTTTGATAATTTCTAGATTGTCCACTCTTCATATAAGCACTATACTTAATATTGAGTTAATTACATTGTGCAATAAAGACTTCACAACAGCAACAACTATCATTTCTAAGTGCATCGGGTTTACTTTTGTTTCCAAGTTGATGCATAATTTGATATCCCCAAAAGTTTAAATTCAGTAAGTGATTGCCTGACTTGCTTTTCCTTTATCCTGCTTTATCCTTTTCATACCGATTCACATTAAAATCAGAAGGAATACTTGTAAATTTTCCATGCTAGAGAAATTGTTGAGCAATAAATTAAGCCAAATCACATCATTAAAAGTTCAGTTACATTTGAACAAGGTATGTAATGGATAAATACCCACAACTTCATGTCGTTCAAGCATGTGAAACCTAAATTTCTCATCACAAATTTACTTTAAAGCTTGTGGAGGAGTAAGGTATCTGGAATAGCAATTTACTGATTTCTGCATTTAACTGCACATATATAGGTACTAGAAGTCACGGTTTGACTTACTGCTTAATAATAGTGAACATTGGTAGCCTCACCATTATTTCTTTAGCAAATCCCAGACATTATATATGTGCATATTCATGCAGATATCATGCTGTTATGTCACAATGCTACACAAGGGAATTATTCTACAGTCATGCATAATTTTTACTAGGGCCAGGTAGCTCAGTGACAAGCAGCATGTTTCAGTTTAAAAAATGAAACTTTGAATTCCAAAGGGGTTTCTCCACTTTTCCTGTTGTCACGTCTAGTTATGGAATAATTATGGTCTGTGAAGGTGAAAAGCGAGGCAAATAATTCAAAGAGGTAAGAAACAGATGAATGAATCCTCATAAAAAATAAATGGAATAGTAGAATTTCAGTTATGTTCTCTTGGTTATCTTCATTAAATCCTGCATCATTTCTCTGGGTGGGGTGTAACTTGGATCATCCAGCAAAGCTCTGGCAGGCTGAGCTACAGACTCTGTGGAGTTAACTAATTTCCACACTTGCACAGAAAACATTCTGTTTTTGTGCAAGATTGAATTCAATTTATCTTCTATGGTAAGTTCTTGAAATTCTGGGACTTTACACAACTCTATCTAGTGCATTGTGTAAAGAAACATTGGGACCTGAGTGGTGTGGCTGTGGTGAAATTTGTGGCAGAATCAGACTAGAAGCCCAGTGAGGCCTATCTCTACATTAGCAGCAACTCATTATCATAAAAGCATTTGCCAACTGGCAAAATGAGATTCTCTCTAGGCTGCGGCAAGTTATAGAATCACAGAATTTTACAGTCTGTAGGAGGCCATTTGACCCATTGTGTCTATACTGACTCCCAAAAGAGCTACCTAGCTAATCCCATGCTCCACCCTATCTCTGTACTGCCCTAAATTAATCAATTTCAGATATATAACAAGTTCTCTTTTTGAAAACTCTTATGGAACATGCCTCTTCCACCCTCCAAAGCAGCACAAAAATCCTAACAATTCTCTGATTAAAGACGTTTCTCTTTGTCTCACTCCTAGATCTCTTGTTGACAATCTTGAAATTGTAAGTCCTAGTTACTAACATACTAACTAGTGGCAGACTAATAGAATATCCTTCTTTACCCTGTCAAAATTGTTCATAATCTTGAACACCTCAATAAGATCATCTCTAAATCTCTTAATAACCAAGCCCAATTTCTCTTACCTTTCCTTGTATCTAAAATCCCCCATTTCTGGTATCATTCTAGTAAATTTCCTTTGCACTCTCTCCAGGGTGTTAACTTCCTTCCTGAAATAACGTGCCCAGAACTGAACACAATGAGGTCCAACCAATGATTTGCAGAGATGTTGCATCACTTCCTTGTTTTTATATTCAATGCCTCTATTTATAAACCCAAAGATCCTATAGCCTCCTTAATAATGGTTTTAAATTACCTGGCCACCTTCAGAGAATTATGAACTTGAATCCCAAGGTCCCTCTCCTCCTGTATTCCCCTCAAAGTTGGTCCACTGAATGTGCATTGTCTCTCGATGTTCCTTCTACCAAAACGCATTACGTCACATTTGTCTGTGCTGAAATGCATCTGCCAAGTGTCTGGTCATTTGGCCAACTTGTCAATGTCTGTCTGAAGTTGCTCAGCATCATCCTCACAATCCACTATTCTCCCTGGTTTAGTATCATCTGCAAATTTAAAAATTTTGCCTCAAAACCCCTCTCCAAATTATTTACATAAATCAGAAAAGGCAAAGGTCCCAACACGACTTTCAACTCATTCCCAGTCTGAGAAACATCCATCTGCACCTGCTCTCTGTTTCCTAACTTTTAGCCATCTTTTAATCCATGCTGCCAACGACCCATCAATCCCAAACATTTCTAATTTGCTAACCAACCTGCCAGTGTTTCAAATATTTTCTGCAAGTCCACATATACAATGCCCATCCCCTTCATCCACTGCCAGTGTCACCCTGTCAAAATACTCAATTAAATGTGTGAGACATGACCTGCCCTTGACAAAGCCACATTGACTGTCAAGTATTAACTTATTTTTCTCTAAGTATATATTTATCTTATCCCGTATTATAGTCTCCATCATTTTTCCTACAAGTGATGTCAAGCTAATAAGTCTGCAGCTTCCTGAGTTATCTGATGCTCCTTCCTTATACAATGGCATCAGATTTGCATGACTAATCCTGTGTTCAGAAAGGCCTGGAAAATTTCTGTCAACAGCTCTTCAATTTGCTCCCTTACCTCTCTCAACAATCTAGGACGCATCCCATCCAAGCCTGACAACTCACCTACCTAGAGTGCTGCAAGCCTTTTTAGCACCTCGTCTTTATCTATCACTATACTGTTCAGTTGCTCCAACACACACATTTTCAATGAGATCATTGTCACCATTTCCTAATCTGGTAAAGACAGAAGCGAAGTACTCATTTAGTACCAGAGATAGCAAGAATTGCAGATGCTGGAGTCAGACACAACATAGTGTGGAGCTGGAGGAACTCCGCAGGCCAGGCAGCATCAGAGAAACAGGAAAGTTGACATTTTGGGTTGGGACCCTTCTTCAGAAATGGGGAGCTCAGAAATAATTAGAGAGAGGAGGGGTGGGGCTGGGGAAGGTAGGTGGGATGGTGTTAGGTGAGTGCAAGTAGGGCGTGGTGGGGATTGGTCAGTGAAGTGGGAGGGGGGATAGATGGGAGAGAAGATGGACAGGAACAAAAACAGAAATTGCTGGAAAAGCTCAGCAGGTCTGGCAACATCTGTGAAGAAAACATCAAAGTTAATGTTTCATGTCCAGTGACCCTTCCTCAGAACTCTGTGTGTGTGTGAGAGAGTGAAGATGGACAGCGTCATTGTGACACTGGAGGAGGCCCAGGATGGACATGTCACCCAGGGAGCAGGAGGGGGAATTAAAATGGTTCATGACTGGAAGGTGCTGTCATTTGTCACAAACAGAGCCCAGATGCAGCACGGTGGCACGGTGGTTAGCACTGCTGCCTCACAGCACCAGAGACCCGGGTTCGATTCCAGCATCAGGCGACTGTCTGTGTGGGTTTCCTCCGGGTGCTCTGGTTTCCCCCACAGTCCAAAGATGTGCAGGTTAGGTTGATTGGCCATGCTAAATTGCCTGTTGTGTTCAGGGAGGTGTAGATTAGGGGGATGTGTCTGGGTGGGATGCTCTGAGGTTTGGTGTGGACTTGTTGGGCTGAAGGGCCTGTTCCCACACTGTAGGGATTCTATGATTCTATGCGCTACAAAACAGTCTCCAAGTCTCCGCTTGGTCTCACTGATGTAGAGGAGGCCATATTGGGAGCAGTGGATGCAACAGACCAAGTTGATGGATGTGCAGGTCAGTCATTTTGTTTGCTTTATGACAAACTTACTTTGCTTGTTCCTTTTGGGCCCCACTCTATCCTCCACTAATCTTTTACTATTGATTTGTTTAAAGAACATTTTACTACTTGTTTTAGCACAGCCTACTATTCTTTCCTCATGCTTCCTCTTAGCCTTCCGTTTTCCAGCCTTCACCTCATTCTTGCTTTGAGGTACTCTTTCTAATTTCAATTTCTATTATTGTTGAGCTTCATGTGATTCTTTTTTATTCCTTATTTTCTCAACAATAGCTTTGGAGATCCTGTATTTATTTATCATGGGTATATACCTAGCTTGCATCCTATTCATTTCTCTTTTGACAGTTTCCCATTTTTCATTCATTGCTTTATCTATCTAAATGTGTTTCTAATCAACTTGATCCAGTTCAACATTTAGTCTGCCCTTTCCAATCTGGGATCTTAATCCTTGACTGATTTTTATTCTGTTCCAATTCAATGTTGAACCTTATTATATTATGATCACATAACATGCTTCTCCACTCTGATATTCTCCACTTGGCCCGCCTCATTTCCTAGGACCAGATCCAGCATAGCTTCCTCCCTGGTAGAACTGGAAATATATTGTTCCAGAAAGTTCTCCTGTATACTTTGCAGGAATTTGTTCCCTTCCATGATCAACACTCTACCCTTTTCCCAGTCTACCCTAGGGTAATTGAAATCAACTATCACAACCCTGCTTATCCTGCAGATTTCCATAATCTGCCTACAAATGCTGTCTTCTACTTCCCCTCAATAATTGGGAGCCTATAATAAATAACCAACAAGGTCACTGCTCTCTTCCTGTTTCTCACCTAGAACAATGAACAAAGAACAAAGAAAATTACAGTACAGGAACAGGCCCTTCAGCCCTCCAAGCCTGCACCAACATGCTGCCCGTCACTGTGTGGAGAAATGTGTGTGGCCCTCATTTGCGGGGTATGCTACAACTGATTGTCCTGAGATCTAAGAACGTCTCTTACTCTTTATGTTCCCAACATAGTTCATTTCCACCTGGAGTCTTGTGCTTAGTCATTGGTGGGATGTAGGTTGCCATGGCTTCACCTAATAAGGTGAAGGTGGTTACAGGAGGACTAGGGCGGGTGACAAGTGCAGAAGCATTAGCAGGCCTACTGTGGAGAATGAGGAGCTCCTAGCTCAGGGAGATGTCGAAGCCACAGAGCCCTTCAGGATGCATGGGATCATCAGGAGGGCCAGAATTTTTTAGCTCCAATTCTGTTTCTGGGGATGACTGAGGTGCAGTGTCAATGCAGGTTCTGTATGTCTATGGATACTGATGCAGGCATAGGACCTGAGGACTGTAAAGTACCATGTCCCAGTGAATTTAAAGATGATAGCTGCTTTGAACTTCCTAGGGATCAACAAGTGACCTATTTCAGATCTCTGAATCAACAGCTGACAAATGCATCAGGACTATGACCAATGTTATCTCTGCAAGATCACATCAGTTCATTCCATTTCTGGAAGATAAGCTTCATACTGCAATCTTGGCAGTAGGATTCAGGAACATAGCTTGATACTGTGAAGGATAAAAGTCAGGCAGAAATTGTACTCACTGAGAATAAGGCCCATTGCTGAATTCAACTAGAAGCTATGGGCAGTACAGCGCTGTCCTCTTTAAGTAGATCTGGCAGGGGTTTGTGGTCCATTATTATTATAAATCTACGTACTTAGAGGTATTGGTAGAGCTTTTTCACACCAAAGATGACCGCTAAACTTTCCTTCTCTTTCTGGGCATATTTGCATTTGGCATCACCCAAAGTCTGGGAAGCATATGCTATCCGGCATTCTTCTCTCTTGGGCCACCGTTGAGCCAACATTACCCCGATTCCGTACAAGTAGGCATCATATGTCAGCACCACATTTTGCTTGGGATCATAGAGGGCCAATACCTTAGACAATGAAAGCTGCTTTTTCACTTCCCTAGAGGAGACCTCTTGGCTACCCGACCATTTCCAAGGCTGACCCTTTTTCAGTGGCAGATGAAACAGTGTCAAGATGGAGGCCAGGTTATGTATGAATTTTCCATAATAATTCACTAACCCAACGAAAGACCTAAGCTTCAGTACAGACATGGGAGCAGGGCACCTTTGATCACCCTCATGTTATTTTCCAATCGGTGTAACCTGGTCTTGTTAACTCTGTAGCCCAAGTAGGTCACTCGGGATGCCTGTAACATGTATTTTTCCCTTCTAAGGTATACTCCCACCTGGGAGAAACAGTTAAGCACTATGTCCAAGTTCTCCAAGTGCTTTTTATCAGTCTTCCTTGTTATTAGCACTTCATTCAGACAAATGGCAACCTGGGGCAGACCTTGTAAAATGTTCTCCATCGTCCACTAGAAAAGCGCACGGGCTGATGATACCCCAAATGGCAGTCTTGTATATTGGTACAAACCCATATGGATATGAAGTGTGACATACTTCTGGGACTCCTCATCTAGTCGCAATTGCAGATACACAGAGATACACAGATCTCATGTCCAGCTTCGTGAAGGTCAACCCCCCTCGCTAGTTTTGCATACAAGTCCTCTGTGCAAGGGATTGGGTATATGTCCAGCTGCAAGAAGCGGTTTACCATTTGCTTAAAATTTCCACAAAGGTGAAGCAACCCATCAGGCTTCACAACCAGCACAACTGGTGCTGCCCATTCTGTAAACCTGGTTTTCTGTACTGGTTCGATGATTCCTTTGCTTTCCAGCTTCTTGATTTCTGCCTCTACTTTTGCATGTAATGCAAATGACACTGGGCGGGCCTTGCAGAACTGCAGAATTGCTTCCTGGTCAACACAGCACGGCGGCTCAGCAGTTAGCACTGCCGCTTCACAGCACCAGGGACCTGTTAAAATTCCAGCCTGGGATGACTGTCTGTACGGAGTTTGCACATTCTTCCCATTGTCTGCATGGGTTTCCTCCAGGTGCTCCGGTTTCCTCCCAAAGTCCAAAGATGTGCAGGTTCGCTGGATTGGTTGTGCTAAATTGTCGATAGTGTGCAGGAATGTGATAGGTAGAGTAGCCAAGGGAACTGCAGGGTCACAGGGTCAGGGTGGGTGGGATGCACTTTGGAGAGTCCATGGACTTGTTGGGCCAAATGGCTTGTTTCCACACTGTAGGGATTCTGTGCATGTGGCCTTAGCTCCTTTGATAGTCCCTAGATGTTCCTGAAAAACTTTTGGGTATTTAATTAGGATTTCACTCAGGCAGCTATTTTCTCATCGAAAAATGTTGAGCCAATCTTGGTGAATCTTTCTCAACCAATTCTGCTCCATCAAGCTAGGGCCTGAGCCTTTTACTGCAATCAGTGGTAACTGCATCAGCTGCTTCTCATAGAAGACCGGAACTGAAGTTGTACCCTTAATCTGTAATGATTCCCCAGTACATTTCCTCAATCTGGCCTTTGTCTTGTGTAAAATTCAGGGTTGGAGTCCAGAGCAAATCTTGTTAAAGACTGGTTCACTGATACAGCTGCGCCAGCATCGACCTCCATTAGAAACAAGTGACCATTTAACCAGATATTTATTTTGTTTGGTTCTGATTTGGATGTTACTAAGCGATTTAACTGTTCCAAATCACATAAAGGTGGACTTTCCAGGGTGTGCACTCTCCTGGATACCGGCCTATGAGATCTCTTCCTCAAATCAGGCCTCACAGGACTCCTTTGGGGTCGTAATATTCCTTAACAAAATTTGTCAACTCTTGAAAGGTTTTAGTTTCTGGTGCCTCAGGGAAAGTTAACTCCTAATAACTGAAAATGCTGCAGGTCCACAAACAGTCAGAAGAATTACCTGTTGCTTTTCATCTGCTCCAGTGTCATTTGCCCAAAAAAAAATTCTTTCTATATATCTTGGGCCCAGTCTTTGATGGCAGGATCAAACGAGTCAATCTTCCCAAATAAAGGCACGATACCAGAAATGCTTACCCCAACTCAAAGACGACTTTCTTCAGGAGCATAGTGTTAACTCTCGTCACCACTGAAGTAACTCCAAGGAGGTCACTATCGCATCACCAAGTCACCCTTTATGTCCACGGGCACGTACATGGACTCTGACCAGCTAGCTCACAGCCGGTCCCTAGAATGAGGAGCATCTCTGAGACTCCTGAATCTAGTCAGCTAGGACTCCCTGATTGGCCCAGGTTAACAATGCCGATCAGGGACCTCATACTCAATGAGATCCACCTGGCCCTCGTTCAAATCACCAGACGTGCCTTGCCTTTTTTGCACTTTGAGCATAATACTTCTGTTTTGACTTGCTGTTTCTTCCAGATACAAAGCCACACAGCTTGTCTTGCTTGTCAGCAGCTATTAGTCGAGTGGTGGACATGTTTCTGTATGGCACAGTATTATGTCACTCTATCACATGCACCAAAAGCCAGCCATGTTTGTTCCAAAGACTGCATGCACTGCAAACAATATAGGCTATGAATCAACGACTAAGTTGATTAGCCTTCAGTGAAGTCCATAGAAACAACCTGCAGTTAGGGGTTGCAGCACAGTCAAGGGCATCCCTAGCGGTGAACCTCCAAAAGTCAACATTCCCTTCCTAAAAAGTCTCCATGTGAGCCCCATAGGCTATGTAGTTCCCGAAGTCCCCACTTAACCTGTGTATCTTAGTCTTCCTCTGCCTACTTCTGATGCCAGATCTAGTGAAGCACTGTTGACTCATGGAAGACAGAAGGCTGCTTCCAGTCAATGATCCTTCCCATCCAAGCTCCACTGCATTAACCCATTTTCTCCCAGTCTCTATTGTCTTCCCCCATTATATGTTGAGTTGTCCTCCCCTTCACTGTTGTAATTCCCTTTGCATCCCAACATCCTGACTCCAATCACCAAAATTAAGTTCTCCAGTCTCCCACTCACAGTACTGACCTTTGATAAGTCCCCTTGACTTTTAGTAGACGGATCCCCAAAACTAACTGTGGCCCAACCCTTTGAGTCATGTAGCCAGACAGTCCTGAATGATGAGTGACCAGACCCCGGACTGAAATCTGTACAGGTCCCTGATTCCCTAGTGGTTGCACTGGATCCACAAGGCTTACAATGAATCAATCTCTAAACTGAAGAGTTATGGACACTGATGGTCTCAGGTGGCTGACAGATCACACCCAATGAAATTATAAGGTCTGACTTATTGGTTAAAAGCAACACCTTACAGCAACTTGTAGGAGAAAATAAACTGGCTTTTTTCAGGCTTGAGATACTTTAATGGAGAGAGAGAGAGAGAGACTATCTGCCCTTTCATTAGTTTTATGGTTTCTGTCAGTATCATTCACACCCACAAACTGTTCAGTTACCCAGGGGCCAAATTAAATAGTTGTCAAGCCGATGGTCCTTGGCATCCACAGCTGGCCACAACTGCACAAATCAATCAGGAACTTGCTGCCAACTTTGTACACAGACCACTGGAATCAGCCCAGCTACAACATCTTCCCTCACTGCTTGAACAAAGCAGCAATATAAACAATACTGAGTTTTAGTAACTCGCTTTTTAGTTGTAAAAGAATTCTTTCCCGGTTCACTTCACAATCAAAAATAATGTAAAATAAAAAAGATGCAGTCATTACACCTGTCTGATACTACGATTCAGGACATCTGCTGAGGGCGGGAACTTTTATTAAGAGAGGTAAGATTCAGTCATCATGGTTTATGTACATACTAACAACATATGCAAGTTAAAAAAAGGAAGTTCGCACAGTCAGTATGAGGAGTTAGGTCCCAAATTAAGCAGAATCTGAAAGGTTATAGTCTGAGCCAAGAGTAAATTGGCATCACAGTAGCAACATAAATGCATGGCTTGAAGACTGGTTTGAGAAAACGGCTGCACTTTGTTGGCACCAGCATCAGTTCTGGGCGAAGTGTGATCTGTTACAAAAGGGCAATCTCCAAGTGAACAATGCTGTGTTTTTGCCAGCTGCATGATTAGGAAAGTAGAGATGACTTAAAACTAAATAGTTGGGGCAAGTATCAAACCAGGGAAGATGTGTAGAATAAAAAAAACAGCCAAATCCAAAAAGAAAAGTATTATTATGGGAAATGATAAACAGACTATGACAGGAAAGAATACAGAGTACAAATTTAAGAGCTAACTTTAGATAACCTAAGATAAAATTAGAATTTACAAAAAGAAGTGTATAAAACTAAAGACTGTCTCTGAAATCAACCTTTGTGTTTTTCCCATCCCTTTTAGAAGATGCTGAACAATCCAGTCACTGTGCTTAGTAAAATCAGTTTTACCAAGACCAGGCCAGATCATACCACAGAATCTGAGGGGGCAACTTTCCAACAGGAGCAGAAAAAGTTCTGGCTGCTTAACAGAATGAACATAACCCCCAATCCAGGCTGCAACAGCAAAATTCTGTGGATTCTGTAGATATGAAATACAACAAATAACAGCTGGAAATGCTCAGCACTTCAGGAAGTATGTGTGAAGAAAGATACAAAGTTAACATTTCAGCTCAATGAAATTTCATTAGGTTCTGAAATATTAACCTTAGTCCAGGGTATGCATTTACAAATTAAAACATGTGCATATATTCTATTCCTATGAATGTCTAATGATCTTTTTCTTAACAAATTATTTTTCACCAGGATGTGTGCAGCAGATCAGTATTGCATGCTGCAAAAAGAATACCAAACCATCAGTATACCTCAGACTGTCTATGCCCAATAAATAAGAGATTCTAATGTTAATTGCAATGCTTATCATGTTCTGGTGAAGGGTCCTGACCCGAAACGTCGACTTTCCCGTTCCTCTGGTGCTGCCTGACCTGCTGTGTTCCCTCAGCTCCACACTGTGTTGGCTTTATCATGTTTGATTTTTGTAGTAAAATTGTCTTTAAATATTCAGAAAGAGCTTATGTTGTATTCAATTAAAATTCTAGGGCAGCACACTCAATGATTTAATACAACATGTTTTTATAGAATCCACCTACACACTAACCCCAACAAAACTCATCCCCCACATTTCTGTCACGCTTAGCAAAATCTAGCCACAAGGTGTTCACTTTGAATTTGTTTCCTACTGACAAGAATTGTGCAAATTGCCCAATGTTACTACCTGCTGACCAACTTCAAAATGCTCTGAACTCTATCTACTTTATTCCAGTCAAACATGCACACAGATATACTTAGATAATTAATTTCTTTACTGCTTTCAGGTTTCTGCTATTTTGCTGGAAAGCCTTAATTCATGCTGGACATAAGCCTAATTACGATAATTTGGTATTTCACTCTTTATCCTTGTCTACATCAACATAGAACGGACTGGACTTTTATTCAGAAAAATGCTCAATATAAAATCATTTATGAAACAGTGAAAAATGCAATGATGTGGTTTATTAACACAATTCTGTCAACAGAAATGGACATCAAAACTTGGTTGACAGAAACCATCTGACCGCCATTTTCCTCTGCTCCAAGCTTACATTGCTATTTGCAATCAGGAGTAGGTGGGAATGATCAAACCTTTCCATGCAATTTTCCCCAAGTAGTGCTGTACCCTGACTACAGTATAAGCAGCATTACAAGTACAGTGGTATCCTGTGCAATATCACGTGGAGGGCACCAACAGAGATCTTTGTTCTTTTTACTTCATTTTTTTTAATGATTTCACAAAACTGTCAATAATAGTGATGCTGAAAATTAAAATTCCTGAAAATTATTTTCAAATGGGAATTCACCTCTACCTCTTACATCTGTTGAATGGCAGAGTAGGCTGAAGGACAGATGAGAAAGGATATGGAAAGGACTAAATTGGAGAAAAATAAGAGTTGAAGTATCAGAGAAAGTTTGCTTCCAACATGCTGATGCATACTCCACAGCATTTATAGAGCTAAAAGGTTATATACTTTTTGCTCATCAAGCAACAACACAGATGGTACTGGACAGTTTTCAACTAAAAGTAAAAAGAAATAAAATACTGCAAACGCTGTAAATCTGAAATAAACATAGAAAATGCTGAAGAAACCCAGCAGGTCTAGCCTCATCTGCAAAGAGAGAAACTGAGGTAACATTTCGAGTCCGATATGACTTCTTCAATATTCAGCTGTTGCCTACAGCATAATTCAACAACGAGCACAGCATTATCTATAAAAGTGAAAGTGGTCAGTCCCTATATTGCCACTGGATTTTTCCAGACAGTTTTGGCTGACCTCCATCACATTAGTCAGATCTTAAATAACTATTGGATAATACAGGTCATTGATGCTCCTTTTAGTTGTGTCTTGTAGCATGTATATTTTAATGAACGGACCTAGTAGACTAACTTTATGTAATGTCATGGTTCCTACAGATGTAAGGATGAACAGTTGAAATCTTGAAAGCTACAAATAACAACGCTATCTCCCCAAGCCTCATCTCACCCCCAATTTCATTAATTTGAAAGGCTAATTTCTGTCGAAGTATCTAAAACCAGTTTTCTTATCCTGCATATTTATGAATCAGAATTTGAACCTGTAATTATCGTCTCAAAATACCAAATCCATGTGTCAGCATGGTTTATTAATGATGACAAATATTGTCTGCAGTAATTGCTAATAACTCCAGTACTGCATCTATGCACAGTATTATACATTTGGAATGGAGCAACCCTGGGAGACCTCAACATTTAATTAAATTGCTAGTTTGCGGTCTAACACCAAACTGGCCATGAGAGATGCTGAATTATGCAAAACATAAGACTGATGCTTGGTGCTGCGATGGATTGACTTCACTGGATGTGCCTTTGTTGTGTGTTGCTTAGGTCAATGCAGAGTGGTGTTTTGATTTTAGATGAATGTAATACAGGACAGATCAGATCCCAGAAAGAAATCCGGCTTGATAGATCACATAATTTTAGTAGTTGTTAACCACCATTAGTCACTGATACTTATGGTCTTCAAAAACAGACCATAGGTTTATTTCACAAAAGAAGAAATAAAAAGACAAAGCTGTACATATATTATACTGATGGATCTTAACACAATCATCAAAACAAAGTTTCGACCTGATTCCCAACATCACTGTTAAAGGCACTAAATCCTGGAGAAATACCACTCCTATATCAGCTGTTTAAATGTTTACTTAACTCATTATTTCCAGTTTCTTTCCCTTGTGTTATTGATATCTTTTCTTTCTACAATTTATTTCTGAGTTTATTTTCATGGACCTCTCATGATTTTGGTGGCCTAAACTTTTTCAGTTCTAATAACTCGAAGATTGCTATCCTAGTTGGAAGCTCTCCACAAACTAGAAACCACTTTTGCTGAGGTAACTAGTTTTGCTGAAATGAACTAAAACAAACTTAGTTCTCCTGCTGGGAGAAAAATTCTATCTTTCTGAACTGAACTCCAATATCTTCAGAAGTGAAATTTTGAAGCTTCTGTTCTGAAGTTAAAACTAAAATAATTGCCTTAATGTGTTTACTCTGCCTGTCTTAAAACTCAAATGTTAATCAGTTTAGCTAATTGCAGTACAGAGGTTCTTCCAGGCACTTTCCTGTAATCATATGCTTTCTTGAAACTGATGTATTCAGGTAACTATTACAAGTTGATTTTCTGAGCTTTAGAAATATACCTTCATGGAACTGTCACATATCCATTTGCCTCTACTACTTTTATACCTGCAACACATGATATGATACAGTAACAAAAACAAAAATTGTTGGCAAACTCAGTAGTTCTGGCTGCCTTTGTGGAGAGATAGCAGTTAACGTTTTGGGTCCAGTGACCCTTCTTCAGAACTAATTGTAGCTAGGAAAAGGTTGGTATTCATGGTGAGATGGGGTGGGGGACGGAGTAAGAGTAAACAATAGGTGGAGATGGAGGCCAGACAGAGAGAACCACAGTTGAGAAGACAAATGAATAGGTAAAGGTCAATACGGGAGAATATGATATACACCCCTCAATGTCCAAAGCAAGATATTTAGCAGAAATTGTAAGATTAACCACTCGTTCTGAGTACTTTTACAACATTCCTATAAGAGTAGAAATTTCTCGGGCCTTCTGGCAAAGCTGCCTATTCAAATATCTTTCAGCTGTTTCATGATTGTAGACTCCCAATTCAATAAAGGTACCACTTCTGCCAAATTGAGAAGAAAGGCGTGCACGTTATATGTAAATATTATTTGTTAAGAGTTTGGATCTTAAACTAGCAAATGAGAATTTTCATCTGTTTGTACAAACGGGTTTAAACAGTAACTTGTCAGTCTTTCTAGAGCTATGATTTTAAACTAACATGTCAGAGAGCAGGTGACTGGGGCCCCCTAGAAGTGGTAATGCCCATTTTTTGTAGTGTTTTGCTTTTAATCTTATAATCGGAGAGGGAAAAAGAGTGAAAAGTATTAGCTTGCCTTTGATTTAGAAGAATCAAAAATTGTTTTTTGCTTGGGAAAACCCCATAGATTGGAAAGCTTTTATCTGTAGATCATGTAAGACTTGGCTGAGGTCAGGTGTTTCTCCTGGAGAAAGGAGTTAATTTAAATTAGGTGTATAAAGCCTACCCCAGAACTTGCTGATTTGAAAATTCCAGACCAGAAGTGTTTGGTAAGAAACCCGATGGGGTTATTTGA
The DNA here is from genome assembly GCA_024137785.1 of Ginglymostoma cirratum. NCBI lineage: Eukaryota > Metazoa > Chordata > Chondrichthyes > Orectolobiformes > Ginglymostomatidae > Ginglymostoma > Ginglymostoma cirratum. Next base: position 19,026,826 of record JAHRHZ010000057.1, on the reverse strand, counting down.
AACACTGAGAAAATTTAACATTAATTGTATGAATAATCAAGGAAAAGCCCATTAAACGCTTAGGAAAAGGCCATTAAACTCTTACAACCAGGAATTGAAAGAAACAGTTAAGTCAAACTATGCACCAGAAACTAAGGTGCCTATGATGAAAAGGGAACTTTCTATGATATTTCAGACCTGTAAATGATGATGTTGTGAATAGATGGGATTCTGCTCTGCCCCCTCCCATTTTTGGAAATCTTTTGAACTGTAGATACAGATTTATTGTCACAAGCATATAAAAAATACTGTGAAATGTGTCTTTTCCCATGTTATAACTTGCTCAGGTACCATCTTGAAATACTAAATATAATGCAAGATTTTACTGCAATAGAGTTCATATTTCTCTCTTCTTCTTGTTCCTCCTCCCTGCTCCTCCAGTCGCTGCTTGACATCGACCAGGTTCTCTGTAATGGGCTATGGGGTCTTGGTTACAGGCCTCTGCTACCACCACGATCGCGACTGCCACATCTGAGCTGGAGCCATGGGCCTGGGGATGCACAGGTTCCATACCTCCTGTTCCCCATCCGCGCTTCTCCAGATGCTGCCACTGGTCACTGGCCATCAGGGTCCTCCACCAGCCCTTTCGCCAACGCTTCTGCTCCTCAGGCGCCCGGGCCTAGCCACGGACCTGGAGCTTCAGCTCAGCCTGTATGTCTGGGTTGGGGAAGTCAGCCCAGTAACTGCTGCTCGCTCGCTGGGAGATCCTGGGCTGGGATGGAGCCATGTCCACTCGGCCTGGGATTGATGCCACTGAAGGCCTTCTTCTTCACCCACCACTCTCCAGGCTTTAACCAAAAAAAAAAGAAAAAGGAAAAAGAAGAAATGAAATAAAAGAGAAAAAAAGCAGAAGGGAGCAGTCAAGCTCTGTGCTCAGCCCTGCTACTCCATTGTCATCTGAACTGTACTATATGTAAGTAGTTGGTTTGTTCTTTTTGACCTACATTTCTTTGGTCTAATAAACTTCTGTTTTATTGTTAAAACCAAATCCCCAGCATTGCATGTTTATATTTCAGATTTTTTTTAAAAAAAGGATCAATCAAGCAATATTTCAGTTTGTTATCTGACTTGTCCACTCGGAACATCAACAGAAGTTGTTGGAAAAGCTCAGCGGCTCTGGCAGCATCTGTGAGGAAAAGATCAGATTTAACGATTCAGGTCCGATGACCCTTCCTCAGAACTGATGGTAGCTAGGAATATGTTGGTTTATATGCAGAAGATGGGGAGCGGTTGGGGTAGGGAGTAAACAATAGGTGGAGATAGAGCCCAAAGAGAAAGAAGAGCAGTTAAATAGACAAAGGAGTTAATAACAATCTGGCTAGGAGGGTGAATAGCAGTTAATGGGGACTGTTAGTGACTCACAATAGGCAGCGTGTAATGGCAGAGTATGTGAGTACAAGGCCTGGTGTGTGGGGCAGAGGGCTAGGACATGGGAGAGTTTAGGCCCTAAAATTATTGAACTTGATATTGAGTCTGGAGGGCTGTAGGGTCCCCAAGTGGAAAATGAGGTGTCGTTGTTCCAGCTTACACTGAGCTTCACTAGAATACTGCACAGCATGCCTGAGACGGAGATGTTGGCCAGGGAACAGGAAGGTGTGTTAAATTGGCAGGCAACTGGAAGCTCAGGGTCTTTTTTATGAGCAGAACATCTGAAATATAGACATCAGTACGCCAGACTACAACAGCACCACCCTTATCAGCAGGCTTAATGCAACGTTAGTCTTCCCCTGGACCATGACCTCTCCCCTCCCTTGTCCACCTTCCGCAGGGACTGTTCCCTCCAGGACACCCTGGTCCAGTCTTCCTTCACTCCCAACACAGCCCCCCACAGCACCTATGCCTGCAACCAGCGAAGGTGTAACACTTGGCTTTTTACCCCTTCCCTCCCCAGTATCCAAGGGGCCCAAATATACCTTCCAGGTTAAGCAACACTTGCACTTCCCAGAATCTAATCTCCTGCATTCACTGCTCACGATGTGGTCTCCTCTGCATTGGGGAAACAAAGCGTAGACTGGGTGACCGCTTCACTGAACATCTACGTTCTTCTCGCAAAAAAGACCTTGAGCTTCCAGTTGCCTGCCACTTTAATACACCACACTGTTCCCTGGCCAAGATCTCTGTCTCAGGCTTGCTGCAGTGTTCCAGTGAAGCTCAGTGCAAGCTGGAACAACATCACCTCATTTTCCACTTGGGGACCCTGCAGCCCTCTGGATTATTGAGTTCAATAATAAAGGCCTAAACTCTCCCATGTCCTAGCCTCCTATCCCACACACAAGACCTTGTTATCCCATAGTCTGCCATTAAACACTACCTATTGTGAGTCACTAACAGTCCCCATTAACTGCTATTTACCCTCCTAGCCAGATTGTTATCAACTCCTTTGTCTATCCAACTGCTCATCTCTCTCTCTGGGCTCTATTTCCACCTATCATTTACTCCCTGCCCCCTCCATATCTTGTGCATATAAACTGACATTTTCCTAGCTACCATCAGTTCTGAGAAGGGTCACCGGACCTGAATAATTAACTCTGATCTTTTACTTCACAGATGCTGTCAGACTGCTGAGCCTTTCCAGCAACTTCTGTTTTTGTTCCTGATTTACAACATCCACAGTTCTTTCGGTTTTTATCCACTAGGAACATCATTTGGCTTATAACAATGGATGGACTGTATGTGTTTCCTTACTGCTCATGATCAATCTTTTGGCATGAAAAATGTATGTTTTCGTATCCTTGGTGTGAATACCCCAATTAAATAATTCCAACAGGAAGCTTCTGTGAGTTCAAAAATAAATAATTTATTCTCAAGCTGAATTAAGCATGACATCTCTTACATACTCACAAGCATAAAGCTTAGGTACAGGTGAAGGTAATACATGATGGTTTATCATGGTTAACTCAGTCTCTGGTTTAGATCTCTCCATCTCCTGTGTCGCAGGCTTCCTTTCTCGGATGAAGCTGATACTTTGAAGGCAAAGTGAGAATCTTTAGAGTTGAAGGACTCTCATCAAGCTGTATAGTTTCCAGTAGAAAAATTCTAGAAGGTTGGTTCTCAGGTGAACTTCAATTACAACAGGTTGGTTGGGGGAGGTAGTGTCTCGTAATCCCTTAGGCATCTCCAGTTTTCATGGTATTGCTGTTAATTATCTTGGCTGGTTGTTGACTTACAGCTAGTTCACAGACTGGTTTACTGACAACTGAACTATTGGTTTAGTGGCTTTCTGTGAAAATAACTGCAAACAGCTCCTCACTAATCTTAAAGGCAGTCAACATGACTTTCTCATGACGCAACTTTTAACATATTCAAAGTCCTTTTCCAAATAAAGGAATGGTATTTATGTTGATTCTAACATCCTGTGTTGTGATTTAACACCTTGAAGGTTTGAGATAGTTATCAGGCTACAACAGGATACTATCTCATTCACACCCTCTGCCACCATTTGAGGTTCACGGTTCCCTTTTGTCCAGAATAAGATGAGGAGGTGCTAGACTGGAATGGACAAGATCAGAAATCACACAACACCAGGTTATAGTCCAACACGTTTATTTGAAAACACAAGCTTTTGGTGCCTCAGTCCTTCTTCAAGTGTTAGTCCAAGACTTGAAGAAGGACTGAGGCTCTGAAAGATTTTGTTTTCAAATAACCTGTTGAACTATAACCTGGTGTTGTGTGATTTCTGATTTTGTTCAGAATGAAAGAGAGAAGCAAATTGGAAATTCTATAGCGGGTTCACATTAAACAAAAAAGATGTGCGAATTCCCCGGATCACTGTTTACATCTATATTTAATTAGGTATTCACTTGAGATGTGGTGGTGTTTGTACATACCATAAATGTTAAAGATCATATGATTTGCAGCAACCAATTTAAAAACTTGTTTTCCTCAGTTTTTAAAAATGTGGACTGATAATTAAAAGTATGCTGGGTCATGACACTAGAATTTCAAATGTAGCTACCATGGATTGGAATTCTCCTGGCTCTGTAATTGTTTAACTCTGGACTTTTATATCCAAAACTCTCTCTCTTCTCTGGCTATTACAGGAGACAAACACACTATTAGAAGTCAATAAGGACTTCAGATGCTGGAAGCCAGAGTCTATAGGTGTGAGGCTGGAAAAGCACAGCAGGTCATACAGCATCCGAGGAGCAAGTCAGTCAAAGCTGTGGCCCGAAACGTTGACTGACCTGCTCCTTTGATGGTGTCTGACCTGCTGTGCTTTTCTAGCCTCACTCCTATAGATGCTGATAGGAGACCTCCTTCTCTTCCATCTTCTTGGACTCTCAGCCTCGGACACCAGGCCCCGGCCTCTGACTCTCCACCTCTGAAGTGGGGTAGGTGGTCCGAAGCAGGGATGCCAGCGACCCAGAGTGGGGATGTCAGCAACCAGCAGTCCACAGCAGGGATGCCAGTGGCCTGTCTGAAGGAGGGGCAGCAGTCCGGTGTGGAGCTTGGCGGCAGACAGCAGTCAGACCATGTGGATGCCCCATGTGCTGGTCTGTTGCAGACAGCCCTTGGAGGGAAACCGTGATGGTTGGCTTTTTAATTTTGCTTCTTGTTTTTCTGAGTTATGGTTATACTGTGTATAGCTGTAATGTAACTTATTTTCTTCATTTCTGTATTCTGTGACTAAGGAGTGTCCCTAGGTACTCTGTACCTAAAATAGCGCTGTGTGTTGGTGACGTTGTTACACTGTAAGTAGTCTGTAACTGAAGAAGCTATACCTAGGTGCCTTTGTACTTAAGATGGTGCTGCAAGTGGCAACTTATAAACTTTCCACTGTACTCCTCTGAGTACGTGATTGTAAAGCTAATTCAAATTCATATTTTAAATTCAATTATCAAGAGTTTTAAACAATTTTTAGCCCAAACATACAGAATTTTAATGAAATTTTGTTTTAAAGTGATTTTTCATGTTAGCAAGCTTCTTGTACACTAAAATCTAAAACCCTGTTCGATACCAACCACACCAACAATCTACTCAGCCCCATAATTAACATCTTGTTGATTCTTTGTTTTTTTTAATCTCCCAGGCAACTTAGTTACACGATCAGTGAGTGGCAGCTTGATGCTTTACCAGTCATCATCTCCGAGAAAAACAAACTCTTTAAAGGAACCATCATCCCAGCATAAAATATAGGTTTCTCTGTAAAAGCACCTGAGCCATCACAAAAATTAGAAGAATTCTGAACGAGTACCAATGTTTCAATAGATAATGGCGCACATTTAAGAACAGGCAATTGACACTATGCAAGCATTAACAATGTCCAGGAAACTCCATTGTGTACTTAATCCCATATGTTATGAGCTAAATATCTCCCAGGTGGCTATTTGTGTTGTTTGGACTTATGATTCTGTTGTGAATTCTCCTCGACAATTCTCAAAGAAAATTGTAAACACTGACAGTGTTGATGGTGGACCTGAGCAATCGCCATCTACTGCCTGTAATGTGTCAGTTTACTCATTGTTAATCACAGTCAAAGATATACTAAAAAGCCAAAGAAGCCTGGAAGTCATTTGGTCTTGAAGATATTTATGATTGCAGCTTAATTATAGTAATATTCTTGACACTTTGACAATGTTTCAGATCGATTTCATCAGAACTAATTTCTGATCAAATTTCAACAACCTAAAAATGTTAAGGGATGCTGCTTGACCAGCAGAGTTTTTCTGGTTATTTTTGTTTGTATTTCAGTTTCTGTCTCTTTTCTCTCATAGAGTCATACAACATGGAAATAGACCTTTCGGCCCAACTCATCCATGTCAACCAGGTTTCCTAAACTGAACTAGTCCCATTTGCCTGTGGTTGGCCCATATCCCTATAAACCTTACCTATCCACCTACCTGTCCAAATGTCTTTCAAATGTTGTAATTGTACTCGCCTCTACCACTTCTTCTGGCAGCTTGTTCCATGTACGCATCATTCTGTGTGAAAAAGTTGCCCCCAGGTTCCTTTTAAATCTTAACCCTCTCAACCTAAACCTATGCTCTGTAATTTTGGACTTCCCTACCCTGGGGAAAATATCTTGACTATTCACCCCATCCCTGCCCTTAATTATTTTATAAACCTCTATAAGGTCAACCCTCAGCCTCCTACGCTCCAGAGAAAAAAAGTCCCAGTCTACCCAGCCTCTCATAGAGTCATACAGCACGGAAACAGATCTTTTGGTCCAACTCGTCTGCGCCGACCATACATCCCAATCTGACCTAGTCCTATTTACCAGCATTCGGACAATAATCCTCCAAACCCTACCTATTCATATACCCAATTAGGAAGCCTTTTAAATATCTCAATTGTACCCGCCCCCACCACTTCCTGTGGCAGCTCATTCCATACACGCACCACCCATTGCATGAAAAAGTTACCCCTCAGGTCCTTTTCAAATCTTTCCCCTCTCACCTTAAACCTATGTCCTCTAGTTTTGGACTCGCCCAGCCTTGGAAAAAGACCTTGGCTATTCACCTTATCCATATCCTTCATGCTTTTATAAACCTCTATAAAGATCACCCCTTAGCCTCCGCTGCGCCAAGGGGAAACAGCCCAAGTCTATTCAGCCTCTCTCTACAACTCAAATGCTCCAGTCCCAGCAACATCCTATAAATCTTTTCTGCATCCTCTCAAGTTTAACAATATCCTTCCTATAGAAGGGCTTCCAGAATTGTATGCAGTACTCCAAATGTGGCATTATCAATGTCTTGTACAGTCATAACATGACATCTCAATAATGGCCTGGTGTAAAGACAACAATCTCTCCATCAATGTCAGTAAAACGAAGGAGCTGGTCATTGACTTCGGGAAGAAGAGTACAGGGCACGCCCCTGTCTGCATCAATTCTGCTGAGGTGGAGATGGTCCACAGCGTCAAGGTCCTGGGAGTGACGATCACCAATAAAGTCCTGGTCAACCCACATTGACACTACAGTCAAGAAAGCGCATCAACACCTCTACTTCCTTAGGATGTAGAGATGCTGATGTTAGACTAGGGTGGACAAAGTCAGAATGTCACACAACACCAGGTTATAGTCCAACTGGTTTATATGAAGGAGCAGCACTCAGAAAGCTTGTGATTTCAAATAAACCTGTTGGACTATAACCTGGTGTCGTGTGACTTCTGATTATATCTACTTCCTTAGGAGGCTAAGGAAATTCAGCAGGTCCATAAATACACCTACAAATTTTTACAGACACATCGTGGAAAGCATTCTATCTGGATGCATCACAGTGTGGTATGGCAACTGCTCTTCCCAAGACCTAAAGAAGCTACAGCGGGTTGTGAACACAGCCCAGTTCATTACGCAAACCAGCCTCCCATCCAATGACTTCATTTATTCTTCCTGCTGCGTCGGGAAAGCAACCAACATAATCACAAATCACTCCAACCTCTGTTATATTCACTTCCACCTGTTCAATTGGGCAGAAGATATAAAAGTCTGTATACACGTATGACCAGATTCAAGAATAGCTTCTTTCCTAATGTTATCAGACTTTTGAATGGACGTCTTTAAGGTTAATGTTGATCTCTCTCTGCACCTTCTCGGCAGCTGTAACACTGTATCCTGAACTCTGTTCTGTTGTCCTGCCGCACTTGTATAGTATGATTTGCCTGTAAAGCACGTAAGACAGCACTTTTCACTGTACTGCAGTACACCTGACAGTGACAAATCAAATAAAATCAACTCTTGTACTCAATGCTCTGACTGATGAGGACAAGCATGCTAAACACCTTCTTGACTACCCTGTCTATATGTGAGGCAACTTTCAAGGAATTATGTATCCGCACCCTAGGTCTCTCTGTTTGATAACACTCCCCCGGGTCCTACCATTAACTGTGTGAGTCCTCCCCTGGTTTGTCTTACCAAAATGCAACACCTCACATTTATCTAAATTAAACTCCATCTGCCATTCCACGGCCCACTGGCCTAATTGGTCAAGATCCCATTGTACTCTCAGATAACTTACTCCAATGTCCACTATACCTCCAATTTTGGTGTCATCCACAACCTATCTAACCACGTCTTCTATATTCTCATCCAAATTGTTTATATAAATGACGAACAAAAGTGGACCCAGCACTAATCCTTGCAGAACACTGCTGGTCACAGGCCTCCAGTTAAAACAACAACCTCCTCCACCACCTCTCTCTGTTTCCTACCATCAAGCCAATTTTGTATCCAATTGAGTACATGAATAGGAAGGGTTTAGAGTGATATAGGCCAAATGCTGGCAAATGAGACTAGAACAATTTAAGATTTATGGTTGGCATGGATGAGATGGACCAAAGGTGCTTTACAACTCTATTTCTCTAATTGGCTAGCTCTCCCTGGATCCCATGTGATCTAACCATGCAAAACCTTGTCAAAGAACTTGCTAGAGTTGCTGTAGAGAATGTCTACTGCTCTGCTCATCTCTCATCTTCATCACCTCTTCAAAAAATGCAGTCAAGTTTGTGAGACACGATTTCGCACATAGCTGTGCTGACTATGCCTAATCAGTCCTTGCCTTTCCAAATGCACGTAGATCCTGTCACTCAGAATCCCTTCCAATAACTTACCCATCACTGACATCAGGCTCATTGTTCTATCGTTCCCTGGCTTTTCCTTGCAGCCTTTCTGAAATAATCATGCGACATTAGCCACCCTCTAATCTTCCGGCACTTCATCTGTGGCTGTCAATGATACAAATATCTCTGCTAGGGGCCCAACAATTTGTTCCCTAGCTTCCCACAATGTCCTGGAAATCACCTGATAAGGTCAAGGAGATTTATCTACCTTTATATGTTTTAAGATCTCCAGCACCTCCCCTTTCTTAATGTGGTCTCTTTTCAAGACAGCACTATTTATTACCCTGATTTTTGTAAGTTCCAAGTCTTTCTCCACAGTAAATACTGATGCAAACTATTTGTTTAGGATCTCATCCATCTTCCATGGTTCCACACGTAGATGGCCTATTTGATTTTTAAGGGGTCCTATTCTCTCTCTAGCTACTTTTTTGCCGTTAAGATACTTTAGAATCTCTTTGGATTCTTCTTTACCTTATCCAGTAAAGCTATCTCATGTCCTCTTTCTGATCTCCTGATTCCCCTGTTAAGTATGCTCCTACACACCCTATACTATTCAAGGGATTCACTTGATCTCAGCTCTCTAAACCTGAATTTTGGCTCCTTCTTTTCCTTGACCAGAGCCTCAATATCTGTAGTCATCCACTGTTCCCTACGCTTGCCAGCCTTTCCCTTCACAATAACAGGAACATGCTGTCTCTGAACTCTTGCTATCTCATTTTTGAAAGCCTCCTACTTGTCAGACATTCCTTCACCTGTGAACAGCCTCATCCAATGAACTCTGAAAGTTCCTGTCTAATAACATCAAAATTGGCCTTGCCCCAATTTAGAACTTTAACTTATGGACCAGGCCTATCCTTTTCCGTAACTATTTTAAAACTAATAGAATTATAGTCACTGGTCCCAAAGTTCTCCCCCACTTACATGTCCGTCACTTGCCCTGTCAAATTTCCGAAGAGGTGGTTGAGTTTTGCCCCTTGTCTAATAGGGCCATCTACATATTAATTGAGAGAGTTTTCTTAAACACACTTAACAAATTCCTCCCCATTCCAAGTCATGTTTGGAAAGTTAAAGTACCCCACTAATAAAACACTACTATTCTTACAGCTATTTGTAATCTCCCTACATATTTGCTCCTCAATTTCCCACTAAGTATTGGGGCATCTGTAGTTTAATGCTATCAAAGTAATGACTCCCTTCTTAATTCTCAGTTCCACTCGTATGGATTCACTGGGTGATCCCCCAGTCCTCCCTAAGCATTGCCATGATGTTTCCCTTAATCAAAAATGCCATTCCCCCTCCTATCTTGCCCCCTCGTTTTATACTTCTTGTAGTATCTGTACCCTGGAACATTGAGTTGCCAGTCCCGTCCCTCCCTCAGCTATATTTCCGTAGTAGCTATGATATACCAATCCCGTGTTCCCACCCATGGCCTAATTCATCTGCATTGAAATTAATGCAATTTAATTCATTAGTCTTCTCTCGTTCTCTGTCATGCTGTAGCCTGCCTTGTCTAATTAAATTGCTCTCTTTAACTTATGCACCAGCCTCAATTTTCTCTCTTGTCTCACTACTGCTTAGAGTCCTACCCCCCGCCAGAATGGTTTAAACTCTCCTGAGTAGCTCTAGCAAATCTCCCGGCCAGGCTATTGGTACCCCTCCAGTTCAAGTGCAACCTGTCCCTCTTGTACAGGTCAATACTGCTCTAGAAGACATCTCAATGATGCACCAGTTAACTCCCTTTCTTATTTACAAGCATTTATAGAATCATAGAAGGATCACAATACAAATGGAAACAAATTCCTTCTCAATACTGTCTTTTCTAAAGAGGACAGCACCAAATTCTCTAATCAATGCTGGTAACTGAAATCTTTCATTCTTGAGATATTTTTTCCAAATCCTTTCTGCAACCTCTCTAAAGCCTTCACATCCATTCTGAAGTGTAGTACCCAGAATTTACCACTGTACCTTGATTGAGATTGAACAGGTTTTATGATGCTTCAGCAGAAGTCCTTGATTATATACTCTATGCCTCTAATTATTAAGTTCAGGGTCTTTTAAGCTTTTAAACCACATTCCCAACCTACTGTATCACCTTCAACAATTCTGCACATATAACATCGGGCCTCTGTTCTTTTTTCCTTCATTCATGGCATGTAGGTGTCACTAGCTAGACCAGCATTTATTACCCAACCTTAAATGCCCTGGAGAAGATGATGGTGAGCTGCCTTTTTAAACCACTGTTTGTGGTGTATGGACACCCACAGTGCCTCAAAGAGGGAGTTCTAGGATTTTGACACAGCAACAATAAAGGAATGGCAATATAGTTCCAAGACAGAATGGTATATCGCTTGGAGGGGAACTTCCAGGTGGTGGTGTTGCCAACCCATCTGCTGCCCTTGTCTGAGATAACAACGTGTAGAGCTGGATGAACACAGCAGGCCAAGCAGCATCAGAGGAGCAGGAAAGTTGACGTTTCGGGCCTAGACCCTTGTCTTTCTGGTTTGGAGAGCTCATGGATTTAGAAGGTGCAGTCGGGGGCTTTAGTGAGTTATCACAGTGCGTCTGATAGATGGTACAAACTGCTGTAACTGAAATTTGGTAGTGAAGGAGTCCCAGCCTATCCAGTCTCCCCTTATAACTCAAACCCTCAGTCCCGGTAACGCCCTCTGCAATTTAATAATAATCTTCTTATAGCAGGTTGCTAGCTTTAAGTCTGTCCCATTTAGTACAGTGACAGTGCCTCACAACATGATGAAAGATATCCTCAATGTGAAGATTTTGTCCCTATAAGGATTCACATGACACCAGGTTATAGTCCAACAGGTTTATTTGAAATCACAAGTTTTCAGAGCGCTGGTCCTTCATCAGCACTTCACCTGTTCAGAGCAATTCCTCTTCTGAACCCCAGCTCCCGAACAGCACTGGAAAATCAACTCTTCTGGGTTTTCTGAGACCTCACTTTACAGAGCAAATGATAGCACTTCAGCAGTAATGGAGTTAATGACATTTTGCTGACCTTTCAACTCTGGGCTAACCTGTCATCTGGACTTCTTTTTGTATGTCTTTGGGTCCTATGAACAAGTATTTGTTCCATACATTTGGTAATATGGGGAACTTTTCATGCAAAAACCACAGTTGTATTGGGTTTTTAAAGCCATCTTTCATGTCTGAGAGGTCTGAGTTCTGCTGCGATTTGTGCTTGCGCTGGACCCCTAGACACAAGGACTGTTATCATCTATGGTTCCAAAAAATACACAATGGGAACCCAACATACAGATTTCCTCATTCTAAATGTGAATTTGTACACAGAGACTTTTCCACTTTACTGTGTTTGTATGTGCGTGTCTTGGGGTTATTTAGAGGTGTAAATGTTTATATTTTCATAGTACAGATTTTATATTAACCAGTTTTGCATTTTGTTAAATAAATTTTGCTTTATAATAAATCAATAATTTTGTATTCATTAAAGACGTGTGGATGATAGCTCTTTTTATCCTAACATAGCATAATCATACAATTCAAACGAGTAAAACAATTAAGCTCATGGTGTTTTGAAGAAGTCATATTGGATTCGAATCCTTAACTGCTACCCTTTCCACAGATGCTGCTAGACCTACTGAGATTCTCCAACACTTGCTATTTTATTTCAAGTTTCAATCATCTGCATTATTTTGCTTTTATTTGAGTTGATGTTGTGACAGGTACAGTAGTGGGACTAGAGAAAGTAATTACACCCCTCTTATCAAAAGAAAACAAAGAACTGTGAATGGTGGAGCTCTGAAACAAAAACAGAAATTGCTGGAGAAACATCTCTGGGAAGAAAGCAGAGTTATGTCTTGAGGCCTGTGGTTCTTCATCAAATTTGCTAGTGGTCAGGAAAAACTGGTATTTATGCTGAAGCTGAAGTTGAGAGGCAGGACAGGATTGATGTGCTGTTGGTAAAATACCTGGAAGGTGGTTTCAGGCTCTAAAGTTATTGAACTTGATGTTGAGTCCTTGAGACTGCAGGGTCCCCCAGCAGAAATGAGATGCTGTTCTTTGAGCTTGTACTGATGCTCGCAGGAACACTTGTCATGGACCAGATCAGATGCCCTCAAAACATTTGAGGAAGGTAATCTAGACCCTAACTTTCCTTATTTTACAAGATAAATGTGAGTTGCTGTGTTACTCGTGCAATTCGATTGGTCAAACTACTTGACATTAAGCAAAACACAATTTATTCAAAAACTACAGTTAAAATACAACAAAAGAAAACGAGCTTGGAATAATGTAACTCTACCGGAAAACTTGACAGGGTAATAAAAACATTAACTATTACTAAATAACTGTTCCAATATAGTAACAACTCAAACACATTCTTGGCAAAAAGGCAAATACAGAAACAGATTGTCTGATATGAAGAGCAGGAAAGCTAACATTTTGGGTCAAGACCCTTCTTCATTCCTCATTCTAAACGTGAATTTGTACAGACAGATTCTTCTATTTTACTGTGTTTGTATGTGCATGTCTTGGGGTTTTTTAGAGGTGTAGATGTTTATATTTTCATAGTACAGATTTTATATTAACCAGTTTTGCATTTTGTTAAATAAATTTTGCTTTATAATAAATCAATAATTTTGTATTCATTAAAGACGTGTGGTTGACAGCTCTTTTTATCCTAACATAGCATAATCATACAATTCAAACGAGTAATGAAGTGCTCCCATTTTCTGACCCGAAATATCTGCTTTCCTGCTCCTCTGATGCTGCTTGGCCTGCTGTGTTCATCTAACTCTACACCTTGTTATCTCAGATTCTCCAGCATCGACAGTTCCTACTATCTCTAGATATGAAGTTTTCCAATCCAGGTGGAAAGAACATCAAGACAATTCAGGGAGAGACAGAGAGTGTAGCAGCAAGAAGAGATTCACTACCTTCCAACCCTGCTGAGACGCCAGCAACAACTGCCAAAAGCTAACTAAAATCCTGGATCTGAGAGAACATGATTATACCCACTCAGGCTGCTTCTACTGTTCCAACTTTTAAAAAATCCTCAAGGCATCACAGGTTGTTTATCTTCTAATAGATCGTTCGTCACCAGGACAAAACACACCTATTAAAGCCTCAGTATCTTCACACACTGCAGCAGGCCTGTGACAGAAACATTAGCGTGGGAACACAGTGGTGTGTTGAAGTGGCAGGCAACTGGACACTTGGGGTCATTTTTCTGGACAGAGTGAGAGTGTCCTGCATGCAATCAGCCAGCTTTATGTTTTGTTTCCCCCACTGTTGAGGAGAACACATTGTGAACAGCAAATACAGTAGACTGGATTGAATGAACTACAGGTAGATCACTGCTTCACCTGGAGGGTGTGTCTGCGGCCTTAGATGGTGAAGAGGGAGGAAGTGAGGTTTACACCTTCTGTGATTCTATGACAATGTGCGTGAGGGTGTCAGCAATATTGGGCGTGGTCCCTGTGGAATTTCTGCAGCAATATCTGTTTTTGTCCCTTTTATTTCACGAGCTTTAACTTTGCTGACTTACCTTTTATTCAACAACAGTTGGAAATACAAGGCTTGGCTAGCTCATTCCTACCATAGAATGTTATCATAGAATCCCTACAGTGTGGAAACAAGCCCTTCGGCCCAACAACCCTACACCGACCCTCAGAGCATCCCACCCAAATCCATCCCCCTATAACACACCCGTAAACACTACGGGCAATTTAACATGGCCAATCCGCCTAGCTTGCATATCTTTGGACTGTGGGAGGAAACCAGTGCACCGAGAGGAAACCATGCAGACATAGGGAGAATGTGCAAACTCCACACAGACAGTCGTCCGAGGATGGAATCGAACCCATGTTCCTGTGAAGCAGCAGTGCTAACCACTAAGCCACCGTGCTTGTCTGTCCTCCCAATTTAATTTCGAGTTACCGACTCCGTATTTAGAATGATCAATATCAGGTATCTAATGTTACACGCACAATAATTTGCGATTTACCTTCGCCTGCCACCAAACAAAACGTCCCTTTAATCCCAGGCGTTTGAAAACTCGGCACGTCAATGCGAGCACACGCCAGGGCGAGGCGTGACGTGAGCGCGCCCCGGCCTGGGCGAGACGTGACGTGACGTGAAGGCGTCGGAGAAGAAGGGGCGGCGCTGCGCTGGAGGCGACGGTGAAGACATGTTGGAGGTCCGTCAACGTCATGATGTTGTGGTTAAACAGAGCCAGGAAAGGAGCGAAGCGGTTGGAGATGCTGCTGACCGAGTCGACGCTCGATCTGGGGACAGGGAGATGTCGGCCGAGACGCTGACTGTTTTCTTGAAGTTGTGCGCGGCGGTTTTTTACGGAGTTAGCTCCTTTTTTATCGTGGTGGTGAACAAGAGCGTCCTAACCAGCTACAGGTGAAGGGAGTGGCGATCGCTCGGGCGGAGGAACCAAAAGGTTTCGAGGACGGTGAAGAGCACCCCCCCCCCCCCAAAGACCGGGGCGCGCGTTGCCTTTCTTGAGCTGCTCTAGCTGCATTGCCAACAGTATTGCATCTTCTCTGATCGTCATGTTGATGCACTAAAGTCGATTACAAACTGCAGCGTTACTTAAGCATGGAATTACGTATTAATTTGCTTTAAGAAAATTTGCGTTTTAGACGCAGTTTTTTTAAGATTAATTTTCATATCCTCGAATGATGCAAGGCAGATCATTTTGCAAGGCGTTTGTCATAATTGTATTTGATATCTATCATTTCCGAAATGGATATTTTTATTTTCACGTAAACGACGATCTACAGATCTTACTTTTATGGAAATGTCGTTATTCAGCCTAATTTTCCAGGTTTTATTCTGAATTTTCCAAAACTGGACTTTAATCAAAAGCGTACAATAAAGTTGTTTTTTAATATTTTATTTAAATTGCTCCTACATTCGAGCACTGTTCAATTTTTTTTTCGGTCGGTAACCGTTATTGGTCTGTGGCAAACCGGTCGATGTTCTTTGCTTCAGCTGCGGGTAGCGTATTTTGGGAAAGGGGAAAAAGTAGACTTTTTCCTCTGTCTCAGCACTTCAACAGATTCTTGTCCCGACTTGCACGTGCCCTAAGCCTTTTGAACAGTCTAATCAATCCTTAATGTCTTTGCAATCTACAGATTTCCGTCAATATTATTTGTCGGCATTGGTCAGGTACAGTTAACTTTATGTTTAAATTCTGCGTACCGGAAAGAAATTTTCATCGAAGAAATGTGTAAAAAGCAACATGTGGCCCATTTGAAAATCCGTTTCTTTCGCATACAGATGTTTGCAACGGTCACTTTGCTGTGGGTGGGTAAGGCATGCAAGGTGGTGAAGTTTCCTGGCCTGGATTACAGTATTCCGCGGAAGGCAAGTCTGTTGTTTGTTTTTCTTTAACGCATAAAGCTAATTGTATTAACAGTAATTTTAATTATGTATACTATAAATTTACATTCATTAAATAGCAACTGACTTCACTGACATTTTTAATAATTAGTCTTGTGTGTAAACATCAATTTACAGACTATTATGGATACTGCTTAAAAAAAAAGTTTCAGTCAAACAATAAAAAGTCTCCTCTTCCTTTTACCTCTTCTCTACCCCTCCAACCCCATGCATGCATGACATTATGGAATTAATTACAGTTTAACTGAATTGTGTATTATAGTATTTTGTGCATGATTTGAATTTTATGGCAGTGCTACTTGTGAATGTTTGTAGTTATTTCCTGATTTTTTTTCAATGGACAGATTTTCTTGCAAAGCTCTAATCCATACTGCAGATGTTGAATCAAATATTGACCATTTCACCTTTTGTCTATTTATAGTATCAACTAGCAAGATGTTAGCAATTAGGCAACAACAGGTTACTTCCATCCACTCTAGTAGAAAGCTGTTTTCTTCTGCTACATCTTCATCCCTTCAGTTAATTTTTTTTGTGGCAGACTTTTAATACGTCAAATGTGTATAGTGCCACTGGATTTATTCAGCTTTTTATTGTAAATTGTTTCTCACATTGCCACTTTGAAAACATCTAATTATTATTAATAAATGTGTTTAGAAGTTCTGACCGCACTCCAGGGTAGTGGGTCTTGAATTCGATCTTGTGGCACAGGATCCATTTTGACATAAAGGTTCCACTTGATATGATTCCAGTTCTCTTTCTCAGTCACCACTAGGAATTGACTTGCCAATGAGTTAGCACCTTTCTCCCGCAATAGAAGTTGTTTTGATCACTTAAAATTTGGCATTCTTATATTTATCCCGATGATGAGTGCAAGATTAAAAAGTTTTAGAAATGGGTCTGTCATCAGAAATATTCAAGTCTGATTTCAGTGACTATATAAGAATCTTACTTATCTGCCAAAGGGAAGATCACAGCATCCATCTTCCGAACTTGTCTCTTCATTGTGGTTGATCAGCTCCTTCCAGAGTTATTGAGAGGCACCACAAAACTTGATCTTCATTACATGCCACATTTGCGAAAAATGTAAGCACCTGCACCATGGGCACTGTATGGCCTTATGACTTCACGGAAACCTTTGACAACTGTGAAACTTTGAGTATTCTCTTCAGATTTGGCTGCCAGCAGAAATTTCTCACCATCCTCTGCTTATTGCACAATGACACATTAGCTGTGACCTTCACCCAATGAAACCACTACAGTATCTTTGTCCATAAGACTGAGCCAAGCAAGACTGTCGTTACACTAACCCTTTTCTACATCTTCCTCAGTGTTGTAGTGCATCTCGCATCCAAATTACCCAGAGATGTGGGGATAATTTACAGAACAGATAAGAAATGTTCAACCAATGCCACCTTCAGTCCAAAATCATTCTGGCTTTAGAATTTGAGCTTCAGGATCCAGATGGTACGTGTGTGTGCTTTCTCTGAAACTGAGCTCTAGGTCATTGTTGATTGCTCCTTCACGGTGTATTAGAAAATAGGCCATTCACTATACACATGGAAAAATAAGGTCCTCTTCAACCAGGTTTCACAGCATGGCACCTCTCCAACTGATTAAGAACAGTAGCAAGATCTGTATTTTTGAACCTCCTGTCAGCAAAGGTGAATGCAGATTACAAAATTTATTATTTTCATTGTGTTAGCTTGGCCTTCAGTCAGCCGAGGAAACGAGCACTTGAGGCCAGGATCTCAAACTTAAGGATAAGGTTATGGGAGCTTTCTGGGCATTAATGATCTCTGCACTCCACTAAATATAGTGGCAAATAAAGCAACTAGATTCTCCAAATGTAGTGGCAAGTAAAACTGTTCAAAAGCAGTGACCTCTCCTAGGCCAGTGAGCCCTGAAACAATGTGCTGATCAATCAAACCATTTCATCTGAGCAAGAAGTGTTAGGCATAGGGATGACAAGGTTCCTGAAGCAACTCCTCCACTTGGACTTTGAGCATGGCAGGCGTGGACATAAAAATGCTTTTGAAATGTCTTAAAAGCATCCTGAGGAGCTCAGACATCCCTGACTTGTGTAAGGCCCTGGTTTGTGACCAGCCCAAATTTTAAAAAGGCACGAGACACTTTGACTTTGGCAGAAACAAGTAGAAGTGGGGTAGATGCCTTCGCTATGCACACCTCCAGTAATTTATTTTGTCAATGCTTTGAGCACAACTTGCCCTGAATGTGGCTGCATCTAGTCACATAGTAATGTGGTTCTCTGTTAACTGCCCTCTGAAATGGCCTAGCAAGCCAGTCAGTGGTTAAAAAAAAATGCTGCAACACAGGTTCAAGAAAGCATGTAACTGCCAGCTTCTCACGACAATTAGTGCTGAACGACAAATAAAGACTTTTGTCAGCGACATCCACGTCCCATGAAAGTATATGGGAAGAAGTCTGATTTTATTTTCATACCTAGGTTGGACCTGCACACCAACTTTTTTGAGAAAATATTTATTTATTCCTTGGTTGTTGGAATCTTGTCTTGCGAAAACTTGACAAAAATAGCTGTTTTGTTTGTTTTGAATCTCAATGGGGAGTTGGCAAAAGAGAGAGCTTTCAAGCCAGACTGTGCTGGCAGTTTTGAAAGTGACAGCAGCTTCTGGTATCTGCACCAACTACATGTGTCAATGTTGCCATTCCCTATTTTTGTTCCATGATCTCTAACTTTGCTTACAAATCTGTGTGACAGTTTACCCAAAATTCTTTTGAAAGTTTGTGTACACCACATCAACTATATTGCTTTCATCTGTCCTCTGTTACTTCATTGGAAACTCCAGCATGTTAAACATGATTTGTCCTTAACAAATCCACACAGGTTAATTAAAAGCTAACACTTCCCAAAATTGTTTTGTCTCCATTTTCATTTTCTTCTAAAATCTTATTGAGCAATTGTCAAGTCCAGTTGTGTGATGGTAGTAACTGTTTGTTTATGACTGTGTAGTCATATTGTTCCTTCATATCCAAATGTAACCTTTTCTGAAGGTAGAAAAGATTTGTAGTGACAAGGTTGAGATATGTTAATCTGCTGTACTGACAAATAGCAATTTAGTGTACACAATAAAGTCAAGGTAAACTCATTTCATTCAGAGCAATGGTGATAACTTTAATTCCTTCTAAATTTGGAGACTTTTCTTTGGCCATTCCTTTTTTATTTCCCCAGCCACGCACCTGGCCTGTTAATTTTCGTTTTAAGCTCCAGCCCCTGAGACTGTAGATAGTACTCTACATTTATTTGAGATGTTGATGTCATTGACAAGGCCATCATTTGTTGCCAAATGACCAACTACCCTTGTATTAAGTAGGCTGCTAAAAGTCAACCATATTGCTGTGGATCTGGAGTCAATTATAGGGTCACAATGGCAGATTGCCTTCCATCAAGGATGTTGAGAATCAGATGAGGTTTTTATAACAATAGTTGCCTGTGGGTTTCTCCTATAAACTTCCAACTTCAAATTTATTGGTTGAATTTAAATCCTACCAGCTGCCATGGTGTGATTTAAACCTATGCCCCAAATCATTAAGCTAGGTAGGCCTCTGGACTATGAGTCAATGACATTACAATGGCATTACCAAGCTCCCTATTTCTGATTCTGAGAAGCAAAAAAGTGAACACACGTGTTGAGATGGGAGTGATGCTCTTAACATCAAAGAATGATTGTGGTTGTTGGAGGCCTGTCTTCTCAGGCCAAGGATGTCTCTGCAAGAGTTTCTCAGATGAGTGTTCTCGTCCCACCTGTCTTCATCGATGACCTTCTTTCCATCATAAGATCACAAATGGAGAGGTTCGCGTCACGGTGGTTCAGTGGTTAGCACTGCTGTCCACAGCACCGGGGCCTGGGTTCGATTCCACCCTTGGGCGATTGTCTGTGTGGAGTTTACACTTTCTCCCCGTGTCTGTTTGAGTTTCCTCCCACAGTCCAAAGGTGTGCAGGGTAGGTGGTTTGGCTGTGCTAAATTGCCCATAGTGTCCAGGGATGTTCAGGTTAGGTGGGTTGGACATGGGAAATGCAGATGTAGGGGAATGGGTCTGGATGGGATCCTCTGCGGAGGGATGTTGTCGACTTGTGGAAACAGGCATTCAGTCCAACACTAAGGATTCTGTGAAATGACTGATCACTATTCTCAACACCTCAAATATTGAAGTTATACATATTCAGATGAGAAGAGACCTGGGCAATATCTAGGCTTGGGCTGACCCGTGACAAATAACATTTGTGCCACACAAACGCCAGGCAATGACTAGCCCCAACAAGAGAGAATCTAACCACCAACATTTGACATTCAATGGCATTACTGTCACTGAAATTCTGACTTTCAACATCTTGGGGGTTACCAATAACCAGAAATGTGAACTGGACTAGCCACGTAATTGATCTGGCTGCAAGAGTAGGTCAGAGACTAAAAATCCTCTAGTGAGTAATTTGCTACAAAAACAAAGTGCCAGAGAAACTCAGCAGGTCTGACAGCATCTGTGGTTTGAAAAACAGAATTAACACTTTGAGTCCAGTGACCCTTGTCAGAGTTCTCTGCTGCTGATAGTTGTCTGATTTTCAGCGGCATTACAACCAAGTTCATAAGACTATATGGACCCTTGAGTCTGCTCCACCATTCAGTAGGATTGTGGCTGATCCAATGCTCTTCATGTCCACTTTGCTGGGTTTTCTCCATGACCCTTGATTCCCTATTAATCAATGATCCATCACAGCCTTAAGTAGACACAAGGACTGTGCCCCCATATTCTGAGACTGTGCCATCTGGTCTCAGATTCTCCCATGAAGGGAAACATCTGTGTGTACCCTGACAACCCCTTAAGAATCATTTAAGTTTCAAGGAGAGAATTTTTCATTCCCTGATTTGCCTCTGAAATAATAGCTTTCTTTAAGGGGACTAAAACTTCTCATAGTGTTTCAGTTGGGGTCTCTCAGCATCTTGTGCAGTTGCAGTAAGAGTTCCTCATTCTTGCATTCCAACCCCTTTGAAATAAGGGCCAATGTTCCATTAGCCTTTCTGATTATCTGCTGCACCTATATGCTAGCTTAGTGTTTCACGTACAGGTACTGTGAAGGCCCTTTGCAGAAAATTGCAGCACATGTTTTCTTCATTTAAATAATACTGTTCATTTGTTCTCTCTTCCAAAATGAACAACTTGGTATTTTCCCACATTATACTCCATCTGCCAATTTTTTTGCCCACTGAACTGTGTCAGTATTTCTGTGTAAGCTGTTTGTATCCCCATCATCATTTGCCTTTCCACTTACTTTTGTGACAGCTGCAAATTTGACTACAGTACCTTTACTTCTGTTGAGTTATGAATGTACACTGTAAATGGTTATGGTCCCAGTACTGATCCCTATGGAACCCTACTAGTCATGATTGGCCAGCCTGTAAAAGAAGCTTGCTGTTTCCTGCCCATTAGCCAGTCTAACCCATGACTGTGGCCTCTTACCTTAAAACGTGACCTTTTGTTAGGTATCTCGTCAAACATCTTCTGGACGTCCAAATATAACATGTTTACTGGTTCCACTCTATCCACTGTGGTTGAGACTTCCTTAAAAGCTATTAAATTAGCCTAACATGATTTCCCTTTTGTGAAGCTACATTGACTCTGCTTGATCAGATTATCATTTTCCAGATGTGCTGCTATTATTCCTTAATAACTGTCTCCAACACAATACTTTTCCAACAATTGATATTGGGCTAATTGGCCTGTTGTTACCTGCTTTATGCCTGCCTGCCTTTTTGAATAGTAGTGTCACGTTAGCACTTTTCAATTCTCTGGTACTTTTCGGAATTAGAAGTAGTGCATCCACTATCTCTATAGCTGCCTCTTTTAGGATCCTAGGATGCAAACAGGGCCGGGGACTTAACTGCTTTTAGCCTTGTTAATTTGTCTTACTACTTCTGTGGTGATTGTACTTAATTTCTCCTCCCATTTTCTTTAGTAGTATTAGGATGTTTGAAGTATCTTCCATCGTAAAGACTGATGCAAAATATCTGTTTAACTCCTCTGTCATTTCCTTGTTCCCCAAAATTTGTTTTCTAAGGGACCTATGTTCACTTTGACCCTGCCCTTCCCTTTTGTATCTTTAAGGAAGCACTTATTAGTCTTTATATTCTTTGCTAGTCCATTCTCATAGTTTGTTTTTATTGTCTTTATTATCTTTTTAGTCCTCCTTTGCTGCATTCTGTATTTATCCCACTTTTCAGGGCTAATGCTGACTTTGGCCTCCTTATCTGCTTTTTCTTTAAACTTAATACTGTCTTTAACATCCTTGGTTAGTTATGATTGATTTATCCCTCTTTGAATTTTTTCTCCTTACTGGGATATATTTTTGCTGAGAGTCATAAATTACCTCCTTAAATGCTTGCCACTGTTTACTTACTGTCGTTCCTCCTATTTGCCCAGTACAATTTAGATAACTGTTCTCATTTCATTATAATTCCCTTGTTTCCTACCCATGTTTCTCACACTCTGAATATTAAATTCATCGTGTTATGATTGCTACTTCCTAGGGGATCTTTACTTGAAGCTCATTTATTAAACCTGCCTCATTACCAGATCCAAGATAGCTTGCTCTGTGGTTGGGTCCATGACTCATTGCTGTAGAAAACTACTACCCCTAATGCACTCTACTTTGAATTCACTATCATAGCTACCCTTCCCAATTTGATTCAATCAACATGAAGATTAAAGTCGCCCATAATTATTGCTCTATTCATTTTACAGTCTTTTTTGGATTTATAATCTTTCCTACAGAGCGGCTACTGTTTGGGAGCTTGTACGATATTCCTACCGATCTCCTCTTTCCCTTGCTGTGTTTTTACTTCTGCCCAGATGGTCTCTTACGACTGTCCTCATCTAATCTCTTATTAATAGTTCTACCTGACAGCTTTCTCCATCCTGTTGTCTGTTGAAAGGTCAAATAACCCTGAATATGAAGTTCCCAGTTTTGCTCTTGTAACCATGTTTCAGTAATGGCCGTTAATCTATTCACTTACCTTGATTAGTGCTGGTAACACATTTGCCTTATTCCAGATGCTTTCTGCATTAAGATATAAAGCCTTTAAGTTTGTTCTGTTGTCGAATTTCCATTCACTTCATGTTTCCTTGCTCTAGTATGACATTCATACGTTTTATTCCTTACTTTTGCTTTCAAGTACCAATCAGTCCCATTGCTAACCTGCAATCCTACCTTCTCCTTAATCATAGAATATTATCATAGAACCACAGTTTCCACAGTGTGGAAACACCTTTGATTTTATAACTTTCCATGCCACTGAACCCACTCCCCCACTGTTTAGTTTAAACATCTGTTTGTCGCCAGGACTCTGGTCCCAGCATGATTCAGGTGGAGTCCATCCCATTGGAACAGCTCGCTCCTTCCCCAGTACTGGTGGCACTGTCCCATGAATTTGAACCCATTTCTTTCCTACCAATCTTTTGAGCTGCACATTTGGCTCTCTGTTTAATCTTGTTGATCCTGTGCCAGTTAGCTCTTAGCTCACTCTCACATTGTCAACATTTCTGGAGTTAACATTGACTGGAAACTGGATAGTACCAATGAAACAAGTTGAGACTACGTAAGAACATGTCACAGGATGGAATTCTCTGGTCAATAACTCACCACCTGAATCTCCAAAGCTTGTACACTGCACACATGAATCAAAAATGTAATCAAATGCTCTCCACTTTCCCTGATGTGTGGCTCCTACAGCATACCCAGAGATTGCTTGATTAGCGCCCGAGCATTTTATCTGTCTGTCCACTTCTCACGCCCACACGCTGTCACTCTAACCTCATACTCTTGCCATTGATCTAGCTTTCTAGTCCACAGCCAATGTTTCAGTTATGGCTGGAATGTTTGCAATTTTTGCAATTTTTGCATTGTTTTTTGAACTAAGGATCCACGCTCAAATTCTTGTGATGAAGAAAATATATACTTCCACATCTAAACTCTTTGAGGCATTAAAACCCTCACACTACAGACTTGTCTGTTTTAATAAATGCAAAATAGTGCAGAAGTTGGGGATCTGAAATATATACAGTCCTGGAGAAACGCAGCAGGATTCGCAGCAGCTTTGGGGTGAGAAACATAGCTAACGTTTTGAGTTCCATATGACTCTTCTGAAGTATATTTGAAAAGTTTTTGATGTCAGCTTGAATCCTCCCGTATTTCGCGATGTAAACGCCACTTTTTTTTCCTACACGCTTTTGACAAATCTGTTAGAAACCACATTTTGCTTGTCTTTTCACCCTGTCCTTGCTGATCCACATTGATCTCTATCTCCAAATGCAGATTTTCATACCTTATAGTGTAACAAACTACTATTTGAAGAAAAGTATCAGCATTTTCACTGAAGTCCAACATTTATTCTTGAACCAGCATCACTAAAATAGACTGTGAGCATTCTTTAATTGCTCTTTGTGGGAATTAGCTATGTGAAAATTAGCTGCTATTTCCTGCACTGCAACATGACTATATTTCAAAATTACTTCATTTGACTGTAAAGTGCATTTAAATGTTAATAAATTGTGGAAGATGTTATAACTGCAAGTATCTTTCCTGTCATTCGCCAACTTTCTGCAATCATGAGATCCAAGTTTAAGTGCAGGTCCATCTATAGATCAGTAGTTAGATGCAGTTTTATACTTCATAATTTGTAAGTGAAGTCTCTGTCCCCAGTTGTTTAAGTTGTGGCACTCACTATGTCATAACTGCAATAAATATTTTTCGTGGCCAGAGCTATGAATCATTAAATATGATTTAGTTTATGCTTTTGCATGTAGGTTGTAATGATTAGAACATTTCTTGATTTGTTTATATCTGTAAAATAATTCCTGTAGCACACGTCATATGTTAACATTTAAAATGATTTGCTCTTCTAGGTGTTTCCACTACCTCTCTTGTACCTGGGGAACCAACTTACAGGATTGCTGGGCACTAAGAAACTGAAGTACGTTTGAACCCATTTTGAGCTAGGGAGACAGTGGGGAAAATATTTTTGTTCGATTAATGATTTTTTTTATTCTCTAACTCAGTTTAACTTTATTTTCCAGTCTTCCAATGTTTACGGTTTTAAGGAGGTTTTCCATTCTGTTTACAATGATAGCAGAAAGTTTGTTACTGAAGTAAGTAACAACGTCATCTTAATTGTGTGCTTTAAATATCTTTCTTTGTCTCAAAATACACTTTCTATATTTAGATATATCTTCACTCAATGGGCAAAGATCTGATTTTGAGTGACGTCCATGAAGTAAATTTATGTATGGACAAATAGAATTTTGTAGAAATTTTGTAATCACTAAGCAGTTGATAGCTGAAGTCATGTTTCCCTAGAGTCAAGTTCCACCAGGACTGTGGCCTCTCTCTATCAAAGATGGACATGTTCTATAAATCAATTTAGATAGTTAATGACAGCAAGTAGCTGGTTTAGCTCCATTGCAAAGAAAAAGATGAATAAAGGATTGTATCTCCCATATCACCCCGACTGGCTTCCAGTGCAAACTCATGTTGATTTTTCAAAAAAAGTTGTACAGTTGTGAAAAAAGTGTAGGATTTGTGATATGTCAATAATCTTTAGCTGTTAACTTCCTTGTTAAAAAATGGCTGCTTTCTTGACAGGACATTGTCTATGTCTGTTGGCAGAGGATAACATAGGATCAATAGTGATACAATATTCTAGAATGTTAGTACAAGAATTATACTGTTCATTTTAAGAATATACTTTCAACACATACAAATTGAATTCTTGAAAATATAAGATGACAAACTTCTTATATCAACTGTCGTGTGAAAATTTGATGGGCTGTGTTGTCTTTTTACGGTGCTTACTCGGTCTTGACCTTGATAAAATGTATATTGTGTATGCAGGAAGACAATTCTGGTAAACGTAATATGTAATTTATAGACAGAAGCCAGTTGTTTGGTGTTAAGTGAATAAAATTACTTTAATCGTCTTTGTACATTCATTTCCAGACAGTGTCAAAGATGTCATGCTTAGTTTGCCAATTTGTTCAGTGATCTTATTAATCTAGTTGTTGAGGTTATATTATTTCTTTTCAGTAAATTTGTTTTCTACTAACCAGTAACATACTGAGCTTGCTAAGTTTGGCCAATGGCTTATTTTTGTTTTTCTTTTGCATTGATTAGTTTGGAAGTTGCAATAGTTCATTCTGATCACTGCATATCTTCTGTTTCTACTTAATTGATCTATTTGAAAATTGCTGAGGTTCAACTTTGTTTGGAGGCACAAACAATGCACTGTTGCATATATTCAGGATGGATCTTGCACCGTGTCCTTAGGTTAGTGACGACGAATTCTTCCTTGACTTGTATAGGTATCTGTGCCAGATCCTTTGAAACTGTTCTCACCTCTGCCTTCTCAAGGACAACTACAGATGGGCAGTAAATGCTGGCCTAACTGGCAAAACCCATGTCCCGTGAATGAATAAAAGAAGTTATTTTATTGCCTATAAAAGATGGATCAGAGATCACAGTATCTAATACAATAATAGTACTTAATTTCCGTCTGTTTGGAGTGTGGTGACTGGTTTAAGGGATGTTCTGATGAATTTGCTTGGTAGATGGTGCCTGGCATGTGTGAAAGCAAGTGGTGCACCTTGAGAGTGGGACCACGTGACTCTTTGGCTGCCAATGGTTGATGGGGAAGTAGGGGACATTGGAGAACAAAAGGAATGGAAGAATAGGAGAGTGCAGCAAACGTACTGTGGTTGGAGAGAGTATTCTCCTAAGGGACAGGGATATCATGAAAAGGAGGGAAGGTTGGGTTTCATTACAGTGTGGGGAAGTGTAGTAAAATGTTAAGCAAGTTTTTTTTGTACAACTTATGAGCACAAAGGATAATTTAGAGTAATGAGGAGCCACTAGATTTGGATGGAGTGCATTTAGAAAGCTGTTGAGTGATTTGAAAGAATACATGTGTTCGTCCTGTAGAGAAATATGTTAATGAAAGTCTGTATCCTTTTAGAATTTCTACTCTTGACTCCAGTGGGCATGTTACTGCTTATTCAGATCCAGGGAGGAGCAGTTCTATTGTTCCTGTGAAACTTAAACAATTTGTCATGGATTGAGACTGGTTCTTTGGTACCGCAGGCACTGAAGGTAGCTTTCAAGGAAATAGTGTTCATTTAATTTTGAGCCCAGCAGATGTAAACCTATTTGACTTGGGAGGAATTAGTCCCCAATAGCACTTTTTAATATTCTAAGACCATAACCTAGTAACAAGGATACTAACTTGACCACAAATGATTTGTGTCTCTTCGCTAGTCTAAATTATTAACAGAGCATTCAGTGATCTTCGGCTCATTACCAAAAGCATAGTGGCAGGGCTAGCCAGGATGATTCTCTGATGTGAGGATTATGTAATCTCAAATAAGAGTGTAAAAAACTCTAGATGGGTGAAAAACTTTTGATCAACACTGTATCTTGCCTCATGTCATTCTTAAAATTTTCTACCAGTAGAGGTTTCTTGTTTTTTTTTTTTACTTAATGGACTTTTTAATGAATAAGTATTATAATGCAGTATCGTGACAGGTGAGCACAGTTTGGATAATCTCAATCAGGAGAATGGTGATGGCCATTTCGGAAGTTCTTTGTAGTTTTAAAGTAGAATGTTATCAATACTTATGCAAAAAAAATTAATACAGTAAACGTGCAAAAGAGAATCCTTCTTTAGTGTTAGGTATCACACTACTAGTAGTTGTATACAGGCTGGATGGAAACACAAATATTGTCAAGGTTGTTTTTCCACAAATTCTAGCTGCTGTTTCAAAATGCAGTTAAGATCCTTTTCCTTGAGCACAACTTGTTCCCCTATTTCTAGCTTCTTCTGTTTCTACCTTGTGATTTATCTGCACTCGATCTGTCATCTTACAGTATATTTGGTGTTGTATCATGGCAGCTATTTAAATCTTAGAATATTGCTTAATACTCTAAACTACTTTAAGATTGGAGGTGTGTGTTTTTTTTCTTACTATTTTGTAGATGTGAATCTTGATTTGAAATATTTATGCTATTGAAAATACATGTGATAACAGCCTGTTTTTAAAAGATGTTTCTCATTTGTTTCTTGTTGCACCTGTTTGAATTGCTTATGATGTTTCTTTCTTTGAAGGTTTTATAAATGCAGTCATGGATTTTCAAATGTGAAGCTAATCTGTTTTTTTCCTTCCTGATCGCAGTAAGAACTTCTCTCGATCTGTTCAGGTGACTGTCTTTGCGATGATACTTGGTGCGTTTATTGCTGCCAGGTAAGATTGAGTCATAGACTAACTGAATGTTACAGCACGCAGCCTATTTTAACCTAGCAAGTTTGTGTCTGGGCTTTTCTGTGCACTGTCGATTGAGTGTAATCCCAATTTCCTGTCCCATTATCCTCACTTTTATACTTGTGTTGTTTGAAAAAAAAATTGTCACATTCCCTTCAAGATCATGGAACATATGGAATTTACTTAATGTATTAAAATAAAATTAACATCATACTTAAAGTAATTACTAAAGTTCTTTGATTCTTTTTGTGGTCTTTAATTTTTCCCTTTCAATGGCCATCATTTTATTAAGAATCAGGCTGTACAATTTTTCTTCCATCTCTCCTACAGAGGTTTGCAGAGGAGCAGGCAACAGCCCTGCTCTGAAGTTGCTTCTCTTCCTTTTGAGAATATTGGAACAGGAGATGTCTCTGTTCCTTCTGGATACTGTTTTTTTTTGGAAATAGCCATTAGGCTTCAGTCATGGTAGCCATTGCTGTTGATCCAGGACTCTAGCTGTAGTCAACTTCCCTCCAGTAGTTTCGGCAATAAGCCCTACTTGGGAGGAGATATGTGGCCTGCATATCTACAAGGCAAGTAAGTGACCAGACTTTTAGCAAAAATGTCCCAGTCATTTCCCCTGTAAGGACATTGATCTCATGGATTGCAACTACATCTTTATTGTTGGGAAACACACAATTTCCAGTTCTTTTAAAAAAAATATTCTGTTAAGAGGAATGTGAGCACTAGAAAAGTTGAAAGTTACTGAATGATTTGGGCAAACTGGTTATTACCGAAAGTATGTGGAACAGGAAAGCTTCGTTTCAGTCCAATACAAAAGTTTTAAGGTCCTTGAAATAATAAAACTGAGAGTGTGCTAATGTACAACTTTGAGATCTCTCCTGAGAAAATATTTTAAGGACAGAAGTAGTGATTTATGTGTATTTCTGTTCTATTATACAAGTGCAAAAAAAAATACACTGCGCTTTCTTTCAGTTCTGACATGGCGTTTGACTCGTTTGGATATGGATATATTCTTACAAATAATGTGTTAACAGCTGCGAATGGAGCTTATGTAAAGCAAAAATTGGAGTCAAAAGTGAGTAATTTTTTATTTGTTTCAAGATCTGATGATTTATTTTGAACTGTTCAAAGTCTTCAAATATTTTTTAAAATGTCAGCCTTTCCATCCCTGTGAAACTATTCCACTTACAATTCTGTGGTTTTGGGGTTTATCATGAAGGTACTTAAACAAAGTTAGTTATAATCAGATATGTTTTCTTTTTTGGCTTTCGCTGCCCCAAGGAAAATAACAGGATCTCAGGAACATGACATGAATAGGTTCTGCTTTTGAATATCAACACTGTAGTGAAATTTGTCTTCCCCAATTTTTCTCTCCTTGCCTTCTTTGACAATATTGAAGTGGCAGCACAGAAACTAAATTCTGCACACAGTACCTTACCCATGTGGCTAGTCAGAAATTCAGAGGAGTGACGAAATTGGATTTGTTCTCCATGTTAATGGAAACTTTTTCCAAAAGGAATTGTCGAATAATGTTCAAGATTAGGAAGGTAAGTTTGTTCTCCTTTCCCACAGCTGCCTCCCTGGCGGTAGTAAAGCTTAGTATTGGGTTATGTTTGTTGCTGTGCATCTCAGAATTTTGTATGGGTGTGTGATGTGTGTATAAATCCTGTCCCTTCAGTGTGTGCTGTTTTCTGTTGATCTCACCAATTCATAATTCAAATTTGTTTCTGATTTGTCTTCGCATCACTGTTACTGATGTTGTAGCAGTAATATATCTTATCCCAATTGTACAACTCAGTTGCTAATTTCTCAGAAACTAATGAGCATAACCCTGAAGCTAAAGCACTATGACTTGCTGCCGCCCTGCCAAACACTGGCACGGAAATTGGCATCTTGCTTCATTTAATGAATTGAAAGAAATAACACTGTAGGATTCTTCAATACATTTGACCAGATTGTTGTAGCAAGGAAGGCCCAGGAAGTAGCTAAATGGGGGTTGGCTAATGTACTAGGTTTGTGGAAGAGGAACGATGTAGACGTTACAGGCCACAGGATAATTCGAAAAAAAACGAAACTGTGGCCTGTAATGTCTACATCGTTCCTCTTCTCAGCCTGTGGTGAAGCTCATTCATAATTATTTTTGGCTTCATCTCAAATACTTGAAAGGGGCTAGAGTCTCACAGCAGGGTATTGAGTACTTTGTAGATACTTACCTAAGCTGCTTTTGTGCAGAGAACATTGTAGTTCAGGTAAACCTTTAGTGTTATTCTTATGAAAACTTGACATACCTTTGTAGGAGAGACAGAACAGGCTCTGTACACTTGAAAAATGAAGGCTGACGAGTGACTGAATAAAGTCTTTCTCATTGTGAAAAATTTGATAGGATTGATAAATATTTTCTTAGGTTTGAGTTTTGTTCTTCACTACTATCAATATCATCTGATCTTAAATTCAGAAGAACATTTTTCATGCAGTGAATGATGAGAATATGGAGCTCACTATTACAGGGAATGCATTTATCAATGCGTATTGAGGAAGGCTAGATAAGCCCAAGGTGCACTGATAACAGTTACGCTGTTAAAGGCAGATGAGGAAAGATGGGAATAGGCTTTCTGGAGTTTAAACCCTGGCATAGACTGCTAGGCCAGAAACAGCATGTTTCCAAGTTATGCAGAAGTTAGTAGCATTGTGGTAATTGGCCTGGTAATACACATGCCAGAACAGATGCTTTGAATATGTAAATCCAGCCATGTCAGCTGGGAAGAATTTAAATTCAATTAATAAATTTGGACTGAAATGTATTCTACATTGCTAATCGTGAAACAACTAGATTGTTGTAAAATTGTTAGTTTACTGCTGCCCCTCATGGGATGAATCTGTTGTTCTTACGAGCACTGGCCTAAGTCTGAGATTAGACTTTTAAGTGGTTGACTCTTAACAGTCATTGTCATAGAGTAATACAGCGTGGGAGCAGGCTTCTTGGCCCAAACTGGTCCATGCTGCCCGCTCAGCTAGTCCCAATTGCTCACATTTAGTCCATATCCTTCTAAACCCTTCCCATCCATGTACCAAACCAGATGTTTTTTAAATGTTGCTGTTGTACCTGCCTCAGTCACGTTCTCTGGCAGCCCGGTCCATGTACGTGCCGCTCTGCGTGAAGAAGTTGCCCCTCAGGTCCTCCTTAAATCTTAACCCTCTCTCCTTAAATCTTAACCCTCTCTCCT
>JAHRHZ010000057.1:18978186-18995265 GCA_024137785.1 Ginglymostoma cirratum | reverse complement strand
TCCTTAAATCTTAACCCTCTCTCCTTAAATCTTAACCCTCTCTCCTTTAATCTTAACCCTCTCTCCTTTAATCTTAACCCTCTCTCCTTTAATCTATGCTCTCTAGTTTTCAATTCCCCATCCCTGAGAAAAAGACTATATGTATTCATTCTATCTATGCCCCTCGTGATTTTATACATCTCAATAAGGTCACCCCTCGTTCTCCTACGTTCTGAGGAATAAAGTCCTATCCTGGCCAATGTCTCCCTATAACTTGGGCCTTCTAGTCCTGGCAACATCCTCTTAATTTTCTTTGTACAGTCTCTAGTTTAACTCTGTCTTTCATATAACAGGGTGACTAAAACTGTGCACAATACTGCAAGTGCACTTTCACCAACGACTTCTACAACATTAACGTGACGTCCCAACTCCTATACTCGGTGTCTTGACTGATGAGAACCAACATGCTAAATACCTTCTTCACCACCTTGTCTATCTGTGACACTGCTTTCAGTGAACTATGTACTTGTACATCTGGGTCCTTCTGTTCCACAACGCTCATCGGGACCTTACCACTTACTGTACAAGTCCACCCTTGGTTTGACTTCCCAAAGTGCAAGACCTCACACTTATCTGTATTGAATTGCATTTGCCAATTCTCAGCTGACTTCCCCATCTGATCAAGATCCTGCTATAAATTTTGATAACCTTCCTCGCTATCAACGATACCTCCTAATTTTGTACTATTGCAAACTTACTAATCATGCCTTGTACATTCACATCCAGATCATTTATGTAAATAACAAATAACAAGCGTCCCAGCACCTACCCCTGTGGCACACCACTAGTCACAGGCCTCCAGTCCGAGAAACAATCATCAAGCATCACCCTTTGTTCCCTACCATCGTGCCAATTTTGAATCCAGTTAGCTAGCGCTCTCTGGATCCCATGTGACCTAACTTTCATGACTAGTCTGCCAAATGGGACCTTGTCCAGGGCCTTAGTAAAGTTCACATAGACAATATCCACTGCCCTCCCCTCCTACATCCTCTTGATTACCTCTTTGAAAAACTCTTAACAGATTTGTTAGACGTGACTTCTTGCGCACAATGAGTCTCCCTAATCAGTCGTTGACTACCCAAATGTTGGTTGATCCTGTCCCTCAGTATCCCCTCGAATAATTTTCCTACCACCTGATAACAGGCTCACTGGCCTGTAATTCCTTGGCTTTGCTACCTTTCTTCAACAATGGAACAACATTAGCCACTCTCCAGTCTTCTGGAACTTCACCAGTGGCTAAAGTTGAACAAAAATCTCTGCAAGGACCTCTGCGATTTCTTCCCTAATCTCCCACCATGTCTTGAGGATGGACCTGATCAGGCCCAGGGGATTCGTCCACCATAATGTGCTTTAAGGCTGCAAACAACCCTCTAGTGATGTGTATGCAGTCAAAATCATCCCCGCTTGTTTCCCTTAACATCCATGAAGGCCTCTGAGATGGCCTAGCAAGTCAGTGTGTTGTATACAACTACTACAGAGAATCCCTACAGTGTGGAAACACGCCCATCAGCCCAATAAGTCCACACTGCCCCTCAGAGCATCCCACCCAGATTCATCCCTCATAACGCACCTAATCTACACATGCCTGAACACTGTGGGCAATTTAGCTTGGCCAATCCACCTAGCCTGCACATCTTTGGACTGTGGGAGGAAACCGGAGCACCTGGAGGAAACCCACACTGACAAGGGGAGAACGTGCAGACTCCACACAGTCGCCCGAGGGCGGAATCGAACCCGGGCCCCTGGCACTGTGAGGCAGCAGTGCTAACTACTGAGCCACCATGCTGCCTGAAATCAGGAGGTTTCCTTGACCATTTCAGGAGAAAGAAGTTGAATGAAAATTAACTGGATGGACCACCCAGCATTGATCTGGGCATCAGAAGCAACACCCTGCTCAGGAAACACTACAAAGTCCTCCTCATTAGCATCTGGGACTCCTCACTTATACCTGAGACTTGTGGCAAATTTGGAAGAGCTGTCCTATTAATTAGTCAGGCACAACCTGACAGTGGTACTCACCAAACCATCCCTTGCCTGCAACAGCTCCAGACTCCACCTCCTGTATACCTAGTTATGCCCCGTCTTACTGGTAGAGCAAATCCACCAGGGATGACGGCATAGTCATACATAGCAATGCATATCCTCAGATTTGTTTTCAACAATCCAGACTCTAAGTAACTTTATGGTACCAGGTCAAAATGTTTAAGGAAACCTCCTGATTATTATCCATTACCGATAATTCACTGCTTCTGCCTGTCAGGCTGGAAAAGCTTTAGCAAAGGCACGTAATGTAATTTGGAAGAGGAATTTAAGTGTCTATGACCATGAGTGGCCCAGTAGCACTCAGTTTGAGTTTTCGATTCTTTATAAGCTTCAGGATGTTGATATTGGTGTCAATCATAAATATACTTTAGCTACAAGAGCCTGTTAGGAGCTGGGATTCTGCAGTAACTATCCACCTGATTCCCAAGGCTTATCTTTACATCTACAAGGCACTAGTTAAGAGTGACGAATGCTGTACTTGTCTGGATGAATGCAATCGTAATCAATACTATACAGGGTAAAACAACCTGCATCTGCAGTACCTTTTATCTCGGCTTCACTAGAATCCTTCTGTTGTCCACAATATGCATGTGTTAACGTGCTAACGTGCTAACATTCCTTTGAAACCATGTTACAATCCTGTGGCCTCTACTAGCTAGAAGGATAAAGACAGCAGATGTATGGAGTCATTGTCTCCTTCAAGTTATGTCCCATCATTTTGTCTTGGAACTATATCACATGTCCTTCCATATCCCTGGGTCAAAATCTTGGGACTCTCACCCTTACAGCATTGTAGGTGTATACATGTCACAAAACTATAATGGCTCTAGAATGTGGCTTATCACCACTTCCTCAAGAACAGTTAGAGATAGGCAATAAATTTTGGCCTTGCCAGTTTCGCTGAAATTGCAAAAACAGATGAAAAAAATCTATTAGCAAATTTGATATTTGAGCAGATATGTTTATCGTTGAGAGTAGTAAAGCTGTTTGACAAGATGGACACGAAGGTTAACGCAGGATTGTCCAACTGAAGTTCTTCCTCTAAATTGTTGCTGAAGTGTTATGAGAATATATGTCTAAGGACTGCTGTCACTTCCTTGCCATTCGCTATTTCATCTTTAGTCCCTCTGGTTAGGGAACTGGTGGCAAAAGGGACGGGTTCAGGTCAGAGCAGCAAACAGTGCTTTATTAGCTATTGCAGATCATAATCTAGGAAGCAGCAGAAATATGTAATGACTTATATCAAGAATCAAAGCCTCCCTGTACATTGTTCCTCAGACTGCAGAAATATTATTTTCATCTACAGACTTCAAGATAGTGCTTTTTTTTTCATAGAATCATACAATACAGAAGAGGCCTTTTGGTCCATCAAGCTTGTACTGCCAAAAATGCACTGATCTACATCAACCCCAATTTCTCTCACTTGGTCTTTAGCCTTGACTGTTGTCACTTCAAGATTATCCAAGTACTTGTTAAAGGCTGTGAGGTTGCCTGTCTCAACTAGCCTCCTAAACAATGCATCTTCAACCCCATTACCCGCTGGGTGAAAAAGTTCATCCTTGAACTGCCTGTGAACCTTCTGCGTACCACTTAAATTATGCCCTCTTCTTAATTGACCCTTCAAAGAAGGGCAACAGCTACTTCCTAAACACCCTGTCCATGCCCTTCATAATCTTAATATACCTCAGTCAGGTCCCCCTTCAACTTTCTCTGCTCCAAAGAAAATAACTTGAGCTTATCCAGCCTTAGCTGAAGTGCTTCATCCCAGGCAACGTGCAGGTGAAACAAAAACAGACATTGCTGGAGAAACTCAGCAGATC
Organism: Ginglymostoma cirratum; assembly: GCA_024137785.1. NCBI lineage: Eukaryota > Metazoa > Chordata > Chondrichthyes > Orectolobiformes > Ginglymostomatidae > Ginglymostoma > Ginglymostoma cirratum. The sequence continues at coordinate 18,991,363 of JAHRHZ010000057.1, read as the reverse complement.
TGGCAGTGTTTGTGGAGAGTAAGCAGAGTTAACATTTTGGGTCTAGGGATCTTTCTTCAGAACTGGTGATAGTTAGGAAAAGGTGCCTTATGTGCTCAAGACAGTTAGGGGAGTATGTTTGCAATAGGTGGAGATGGAGCCCAGAGGAATAGAAAGCTAGGTAGACAAAGGGATAGATAATAAGCTAGAGAGAAAGAAAAGCTGGTAATAGGGGCCATTAGTGGGTGAAAATGGGTTGACTGTACTGAGACGAAACCATGGTGTTACAGGGTCTGGGTATTGGTGCATAAAGGACATACAAGGTGTTCAGGCCCAAAAAGTATTGAACTCAATAATGAGTCCTGAAGGCTGCAGGATCCCAAAGAGGAAAATAATCTTCTTAATTTCCTACGTACCTCCTCCAGTGCAGTCACATTTTTCCTATGGTGTGGTGGTCAGAATTTAATTGGCAAGCATGTCAATTCATGGGGATCCCACCTAGACGATCTTATTCCTGGTTAAGACTTGCTCATCTAAGATATGGACGATGTACACTGTCTTCCAAGACAACAAGGTGTGGGGCTGGATGAACACAGCAGGCCAAGCAGCATCATAGGAGCAGGAAAGCTTGACGTTTCGGGCCTAGACCCTTCATCAGAAATGGGGGAGGGGAAGAGGGTTCTGAAATAAATAAGGAGATGGGGGAGGCGGATAGAAGATGGATAGAGGAGAGGATAGGTGGAGAGGAGGCAGACAAGTCAGAGAGGCGGGGGTGGAGCCAGTAAAGGTGAGTGTAGGTAGGGGGGTAGGGAGGAGATAGGTCAGTCCAGGGAGGACGGACAGGTCAAGGGGGCAGGATGAGGTTAGTAGATAGGAGATGGGGGTGCAGCTTGAGGTGGGAGGAGGGGATAGGTGAGAGGAAGGACAGGTTAGGGAGGCAGGGACAAGCTGGGCTGGTTTTGGGATGCGGATGGGGGAGGGGAGATTTTGAAGCTTGTGAAATCCACATTGATACCATTGGGCTGCAGGGTTCCCAGGCTGAATATGATTTGCTGTTCCTGCAGCTTTCGGGTGGCATCATTGTGGCATTGCAGGAGGCCCAGGATGGACATGTCGTCTGAGGAATGGGATGGGGAGTTGAAATGGTTCGCGACTGGGAGGTGCAGTTGTTTGTTGCGAACTGAGCGCAGGTGTTCTGCAAAGCGGTCCCCAAGCCTCAGCTTGGTTTCCCCAATGTAGAGGGGGCCACAACGGGTACAGCGGATGCAGTATACCACATTGGCAGATGTGCAGGTGAACATCTGCTTGATGTGGAAAGTCCTTTTGGGGCCTGGGATTGGGGTGAGGGAGGAGGTGTGGGGGCAGGTGTAGCACTTCCTGCGGTTGCAGGGAAAAGTGCTGGGTGTGGTGGGGCTGGAGGGGAGTGTGGAGCGGCCAAGGGAGTCACGGAGGGAGTGGTCCCTCCAGAAAGCAGACAAGGGTGGGGAGGGAAAAATGTCTTTGGTGGTGGGGTCGGATTGCAGATGGCAGAAGTGTCGGAGGATGCTGCGTTGGATCCAGAGGTTAGGGGGTGGTACGTGAGGACGAGCGGGATTCTTTTTTGGTTATTATTGCGGGTACGGGGTGTGAGGGATGAGTTGCGGGAGCCACGGTCGAGGGTGTTCTCGACCACTGCGGGGGGAGGGGGGATGTTGCGGTCCTTGAAGAATGAGGACATCTGAGATGTGCGGGAGTGGAATGCCTCATACTGGGAGCAGATGCGGCGGAGGCGAAGGAATTGGGAATAGAGGATGGCATTTTTGCAGGAAGGTGGGTGGGAGGAGGTGTATTCCAGGTAGCTGTGGGAGTCAATGGACTTGAAATGGACATCGGTTTCTAGGTGGTTACCCGAGATGGAGACAGAGAGGTCCAGGAAGGAGAGAGAAGTGTTGGAGATGGTCCAGGTGAACTTCAGGTTGGGGTGGAAGGTGTTGGTGAAGTGGATGAACTGTTCGAGCTCCTCATGGGAGCACGAGGCGGCGCAGAAACAGTCATCAATGTAATGGAGGAAGAGGTGGGGTTTAGGGCCAGTGTAGGTACGGAAGAGGGATTGTTCCACGTAACCTACAAAGAGGCAGGCATGGCTTGGGCCCATGCAGGTACCCATGGCCACCCCCTTTGTCTGTAGGAAGTGGGAGGAATTGAAAGAGAAGTTGTTGAGGGTGAGGACGAGTTCGGCTAAGCGGATGAGGGTGTTAGTGGAGGGGGATTGGTCGGTTCTGCGGGACAGGAAGAAGTGGAGGGCCTTTAGGCCATCTGCATGGGGAATACAGGTGTATAGGGACTGGATGTCCATAGTAAAAATGAGGTGTTGGGCACCGGGGAATTGGAAGTTCTGGAGGAGGTGGAGGGCGTGGGTGGTGTCACGGACGTAGGTAGGGAGTTCCTGGACCAAGGTGGTGAAAATGGAGTCTGGGAAGGTGGAGATGAGTTCGGTGGGGCAGGAGCAGGCAGAGACAATGAGTCGACCAGGGCATTCGGGTTTGTGGATTTTGGGAAGGAGATAGAAGCGGGCGGTGCGAGGCTGGGGAACGATGAGGTTGGAGGCGGTGGGTGGGAGGTCACCTGAGGTGATGAGGTTGTGGATGGTTTGGGAGATGATGGTTTGGTGCTCGGGGGTGGGATCGTGATCCGGGGGCGGTAGGAGGAGGTGTCGGAGAGTTGGCGCCTGGCCTCAGAAATGTAGAGGTCAGTGCGCCATACTACAGCTGCGCCTCCCTTGTCCGCGGGTTTTGTGGTGAGGTTGGGATTGGAGTGGAGGGAGCGGAGGGCTGCACATTCTGCGGGGGAGAGGTTGGAGTGTTTGAGAGGGGTAGAGAGGTTGAGGTGATTGATGTCTGGACGGCAGTTGGAGACGAAGAGGTCGAGGGAGGGTAGGAAGCCTTGGGGTGGTGTCCAGGAGGAGGGCTTGTTTTGGAGGCGGGAGAAGGGGTCAGTAGAGGGAGGGTTAGATTCGCGGTTGGAGAAGTAAGCATGGAGGCGGAGGCGGCGGAAAAACTGCTCAATATCCAAGCGTGAGCGGTATTCGTTGATATGTGGGTGGAGGGGAACAAAGTTGAGCTTTTTACTGAGGACTGACCATTCGTCCTCAGTAAGGGGGAGGTCTGGGGGGATGGTGAAGACTCGGCAGGGCTCAGTGTTGCCGTCTCCTCTGGAGCTGCTGGCTGTGGAGGCAGTGGGCGGAGCGTTGTTGGCTGTGGGCGGAGTTACATCGGTGGGCGGAGCTGCGTCAGCAGAGGGCGGAGCGTGGTAGGCAGTGGCAGCAGCGGTGACGGTAATGTCTGTGGTGTTGGTCTCTGAGATGGAGGCAGTGGTTTCAGCAGCAGTGGCGTTCGCTGTCCCGGAAGTGGGGTACCCAGCGGTGGCGGATGTGACGTCATCTGTGGGTTCTCCGAAAGTGGCCCCGTGGCCAATGGCGGCAGGTACATTGTGGGGGAGGTCCTGGGTAGGGTTGGGGATTTGGGAGGTGGGGGAAGCCCGTTTTGGGTGGTGGGCATCAGTAAGTTTACTGTACTTATGGTTTTTAGTGTCCAATAAAGCTGCCTACACTGTCTTCCAGCTGTGGTCTAACCAAAGTGCTGTACACCTCCACCATATCCTCCCTCATCTTATAATCTGTGTTATGACTGATAAAGGAAAGCATCCCATATGCCTCTTTAACTCCCCTAATAACGTATCCTGCCACCTTCAAAGATCTGTGGGTAAGCGCCTCAAGATTCCTCTGAGCTTCTTAATGTCTTGCCGTCCACTGCAATGTTCCTTCTTTAAGTGCATCATCTCGCATTTATCAGGGTCAAGTTCCAGCTGCCATTGATGCGCCCATCTGACCAATCCATACATATTCTGTAACCTGACACCTTCTGCCTCGCTGTCAGCCATTCAGCAACACATGCATGTGCGTGCACACACACACATTCTCATCTACACCATTTAAAGATATTTCAAGCAAGAAAGGACCAAGCACTGATCTGTGTGGTATGCCACTGCTTGCTAGGTTCCAGTCACACACACACCCTTCTATTACTGCTGTCTTTTCTGACAATAAGCAAATTGTGGATCCATCTTGCTGAGTTACCCTAGATCCCATGAGCTGTTTCCTTCTTTAACTGTTTCCCATTTGGGACCTTGTCAAAGGCCTTGCTGAAATCCATACAAACTACATCAACTGCCCAACCCCGTTCATACACCTGCATGTTGCCTCCTGTTGAAATTCATGATGGCTGTCCCTGGTAAACCGTATCTCTCTAAATGGAGCTGAACTTTTTCCAATGTTTTTCCTCCCACTGAGGTTAGACTCACTGGTCTGTAATTCCCTGGTCTATCTCTACAACCTTTCTTGTGAAGAGGAACTACATTATCACCACTCCTGTGGCTAGATATGATTTAAAAGTTTGTAATTTCCTCTTGCGACCCCGTAGGTGACTGGGATACAACTCATCTGGACCTGGGGATATGCCAGCTTTTAAATCTATCAAATCTCCATACCTCAGTCCTTGCGTCAATTTGTTCAAGAACTTCACAGTCCATTTTCTTGAATACTGTGCTTGTATCTCCTCCTGACTAAAGAAAGATTTGAAGTACTCATTTAACACTCTGCCACTATTCTCCAGTTTCACGGACAGATTGGCCCCTTGGTCCCTAAATAGGTTATATGCTTTCCCTGCTTATTCTCTTTCCCCTTGATTTATACTTGTGGAAAATCTTGGCATTCTCCCTAATCTTGCCTGTTTTCTCGTGTCCCTCTTTGCTGTCCTAATTGCTTTCTTGAGTTCCCCCCACCCCAACCACTTCCTGCATTTTTCCAGGGCTTCTGCTTTGTTCCCTTTGTACCAGTTTTCCGCAGAGTAGAATTTCTAGGATGACCTTTTAGTTTAGAACCTACAGCAGTAAACTGCTAACTTAGAAGTTCACATTTCCCTTGCCTCTGCAACATTTACCATTTCTCTTGTGAAAGTGTGTGCAAAGCACTCATTTAAAAGCACTTTTTAAAAAAGTTTGTCATTTTCTTCTTTGTTATTACCCTGTTTTTTGAGTCGTAAAGAAAGTGTATCCATAGCGTTCAATTTTAAGATTCTGGTCAACTGAGTGGAAACGCTGAGATTAAATGCATGGCTGATTGGGTGGTAACACAGATCATAATCTTCGACTGTATATAGTAAAGGGAAACTTAAAACTAGTTCTTAGAATTTACAGAATGTTGCAATCGTTTTCAGTTGTTCTAGTTTTCACTATTTGAGAGATTTTAAAAAACATGCTTTATATAATTTAAAAAAATCTCTTACCTTTTTGATTGGTTTTCTTTTTAAAAACTGTTTTTTGACTTATTTCTCCCAGATACTTTTATCTTGGAACTCAAATCTTCAAGTTTCAAAAATGATTTGTACAATGTCATGTCGCAATTGTAGCAACTGCTGTTGCATGTTCTTTGTGAAGGCCAGACAGCTGAATCCTATCAATATTGATTAAGACTTAAAATCAAGATGTATCCACTAACTTCAGATGTTTCTTGCACTGTAAAAAGTGACATTAATATTAGGTTATTTTAGAAACTGCATGGAAGACAAGATATTTAGGAGATTGTAGTAGACAGGTGGCAAATTCAGGTTAATATGTGCATAACTCAATGTACGTGATGGATATTGTGAGATGAAACAAAGAATGGGAGCAAATCAAATTGTTTGAAGACTGGCATTTATGATGATGGGGACCTCGGAAGTGAAGGCTGGGATTGGGCATCCTCTTGGCACATCTAGCTGAAGATAATTGTGAATGCTTCAAGAATTTCCCACGGAGAGGAAATGCTCTTTTTGACCATTCACCCTATCAAACTTCAGAACGTTTTATTAAGTTGTCTCTTCTTGAAATGGCCTTATCTCAAATTTCACCCAGCTGTAATCTCCTTGTTTAACATCTTGCTGTGAATTAACTTGCGGTTTCTGAAGTTTTAACTCATTTTCTGTAATGGGATAGTATAGCTTCTCACTTTCAATTCTAGTCTTACCTTGCATTTCCAAGAACTTTAACGTAACCACTTTTTCACTTTGCACCTACTTATAAAACCCCAGGTGAAAGTGTGCTTTAAAAATGGCTTTTTTGTGATTGAAGTTTTTAAACAGTTATTCATTTACAGTTCTGGGTGTCTCCATGTCTTTGTAGTGACTTTAGAAATATAGCAAATGGGAGTAGGTTAATCAGACCACTGAACCCACTCTGCCAGTCAGCATGTCATAGCTGATACTCTCTCAACACCATGCTCGTATATGCTACTAATCTTTGGTTTTTCTCTCAATGCATAACTCCCATTAAGTTGTGTGCTCGCATTAAGTTGATTGTGCCTCTGCCGATTATGTTCTCCGAATGTTTGTTATTGTCCTTTTTACAAAATTGGCTGATTTTTGATCTTGGGTGTATGTACCAGAATTCACTATGCTCAAAATGATTTTTATATATCCAGCTTTAAACTCTGGAACACACTATTTCTTACTCTTCTGTGCAGCACCTGATTATTTGACCCCTTGATTCCCCTGTCTGTTGACCAACTTTTCTACACTGTACCCTACTACATACCTTTTTAAAATAAATTTCCAGCTGTCACCTCATCATGAAGTTCCATATCCACTGCACGTCTTAGATTCCTTTTACCTGTTTAAATAGTCTGTTTAGAAAAATCAAAACTCTTAGATTTGTTAATCATGCCTTTAATAAATCCATTCTGTTTGTTTTTGAATTACCAAAGCAGGTGTAAATAGTAATCTGATTTCATCTTGAATAATGGATCCCAAATGATTTCCCACAGCTGATATTAACTGGCCTACAGTTGTTTCATTGATATTTTCCCTGAACGTAGTTGTTGTGTTAGCAATCCTCTGCTTCCTTGACACAGGCTGTATGTCTGAAGACTGAAAAAGTTCCATTCTGCTACATTCAGTATCTTAGATTATGGTGACTTGACAATTTTGAGTTCCTTCTTAAAACTCAATTTTTTGTTAGTCTTTCAACAGTGCAATGTCTTTTTATTAATTACTACTGTAAACTTTGTGAGTTTTCAAACTGACATTGAGTAACTATGTTAGAGATTTTTGCATCTTCTAAGGAAATGTGAATAATTGTTTGAATCGCTGGCTGATACTGGCCCTAGGAAGAATGCAGGGAAGTAGTTAGTTTTGCAGTCCAAGGGTATCAATGTGGACTTCACAAGCTTCAAAATCTCCCCTCCCCCGACCGCATCCCAAAACCAGCCCACCTTGTCCCCGCCTCCCTAACCATTCCGCCCACCTCTAGTCCCACCCCCAACTCCTACCCACTAACCTCATCCCGCCTCCTTGACCTGTCCGACCTATCCCCTCCCTAACTCCCCACCTACACTCACCTTTACTGGCTCAACCCCGCCTCTTTGACCTGTCTGTCTCCTCTCCACCTATCTTCTTTTTATCCGTCTTCTATCTACCTCCCCCTCTCTCCCTATTTATTTCAGAATCCCTTCCCTTCCCCCATTTCTGAAGAAGGGTCTCGACCTGAAATGTCAGCTTTCCTGCTCCTCTGATGCTGCTTGGCCTGCTGTGTTCGTCCAGCTCTGCACCTTGTTGTCTCAGATTCTCCAGCATCGGCAGTTCCTACTATTTCTAGTTAGTTTTGTAGTTGATTTGGCTATGATGGGACATCATCTTTAATAAATGTTTTAGCTTTCTCACTACTCATCTGTCAAGAGCATTTTACATGCGAGTAATTTACTGCAAGCAGATTTAATTATTGAACTGCTTCTGTACCAACTCTGCGTAATACAGAGCAAAGATGCAGATTTTGATTCGTAATGTACTTTATGTACTACTTCTTTTAAAAAATGTTTTGGACAGAGGATATTGGTTTGTGCAATAATTTTTAATAGCAAGTGTAATGAGATATAATGTGTATAAGCAAAATAAGTATGCTTATAGGAATGTAATTGATGATGTTGGAGGTTGATCATCTCCGTCCGAGGACGCTATTCCTGAAACTAAATATTTTCCTATGCGGAACAATCCCTCTTCCGTACCTACACTGGCCCTAAACCCCACCTCTTCCTCCATTACATTGATGACTGTTTCTGCGCCGCCTCGTGCTCCCATGAGGAGCTCGAACAGTTCATCCACTTCACCAACACCTTCCACCCCAACCTGAAGTTCACCTGGACCATCTCCAACACTTCTCTCTCCTTCCTGGACCTCTCTGTCTCCATCTCGGGTAACCACCTAGAAACCGATGTCCATTTCAAGTCCATTGACTCCCACAGCTACCTGGAATACACCTCCTCCCACCCACCTTCCTGCAAAAATGCCATCCTCTATTCCCAATTCCTTCGCCTCCGCTGTATCTGCTCCCAGTATGAGGCATTCCACTCCCGCACATCTCAGATGTCCTCATTCTTCAACGACCGCAACTCCTCCCACCCCCCAAGTGGTCGAGAACGCCCTCGACCGTGTTTCCCACATTTCCCGCAACTCATCCGTCACACCCCGTCCCCGCAATAACAACCAAAAAAGAATCTCCCTCATCCTCACGTACCACCCCACCAACCTCCGGATCCAACGCATCATCCTCTGACACTTCCGCCATCTGCAATCCGACCCCACCACCAAAGACATTTTTCCCTCCCCACCCTTGTCTGCTTTCTGGAGGGACCACTCCCTCCGTGACTCCCTTGTCCGCTCCACACTCCCCTCCAGCCCCACCACACCCAGCACTTTTCCCTGCAACCGCAGGAAGTGCTACACCTCCTCCCTCACCCCAATCCCAGGCCCCAAGAAGACTTTCCACATCAAGCAGATGTTCTCCTGCACGTCTGCCAATGTGGTATACTGTGTCTGCTGTACCCGTTGTGGCCTCCTCTACATCGGGGAAACCAAGCTGAGGCTTGGGGACCGCTTTGCAGAACACCTGCGCTCAGTTCGCAACAAACAACTGCACCTCCCAGTCGCGAACCATTTCAACTCCCCCTCCCAATCCTCAGACGACATGTCCATCCTGGGCCTCCTGCAATGCCACAGTGATGCCACCCGAAGGCTGCAGGAACAGCAACTCATATTTAGCCTGGGAACCCTGCAGTCCAATGGTATCAATGTGGATTTCACAAGCTTCAAAATCTCCCCTCCCCCATCCGCATCCCAAAACCAGCCCAGCTCATCCCCGCTTCCTTAACCTGTTCTTCCTCTCACCTATCCCCTCCTCCCACCTCAAGCTGCACCCCCATCTCCTATCTACTAACCTCATCCCACCCCCTTGACCTGTCCGTCCTCCCTGGACTGACCTATCTCCTCCCTACCTCCCCACCTACACTCACCTTTACTGGCTCCATCCCTGTCTCTCTGACTTGTCTGTCTCCTCTCCACCTATCCTCTCCTCTATCCTCCTCCCCTTCTCTCCCTATTTATTTCAGAACCCTCTTCCCCTCCCCCATTTCTGAAGAATAGTCTAGGCCTGAAACGTCAAGCTTTCCTGCTCCTATGATGCTGCTTGGCCTGCTATGTTCATCCAGCTCCACACCTTGTTATCTCGTATTTTCCTAAAAAACCTGTTTAGAGATGTTATTACACATCTCTGAAGCAGGTGAGACTTGAGTTCAGAAGTAGAGATACTGTCACTGCACCACAAGAGCCCACTGCACATGGTATTCCTAGGTAGCCTCCCACCCAAATACTAACAAGGCTTGAGTCACAGATGTACAGCATGGAAACAGACCCTTCTGTCCAACTTGTCCATGCCGAACAGATATCCTCCATAAATGTAGTCCCATTTGCCAGCATTTGGCCCTTATCCCTCTAAACCCTTCCTATTCATGTACCCATCCAAATGCCTTTTTAATGCTGTAATTGTACCAGCCTCCATCACTACTTCTGGCAGCTCATTCCGTACATGCACCACCCTCTGCATGGAAAAAGTTTCCCCTTAGGCCCTCTTTAAATCCTGCCCTCTCACCTTAAACCTGTGCTGTCTAGTTTGGACCAGGTTAGGAGAAAAGATCTTGACTGTGCAGCTTATCCGTGCCCCATGATTTTATAAACTTCTATAAGGTCACCCCTCAGCCTCTGATGCTGCAGTGAAGAAAAGTCCCAGCCTATTCAGCCTCTGCTTATACCTCAAATCCTCTATACCTGGCAACGTCCTTGTAAATCTTTTCTGAACTATTTCAAGTTTCACAACATCTTTCTTATAGCAAGGAGACCTGAATTGAGTACAGTATTGCCAAAAGTGGCCTAACCACTGCGCTGTACAACCGCAACATGACTTTGCAATTCCTATATTCCGTGCACTGACTAATAAAGGCAAGTGTACGAAACACACTCTTCACTACCTTGTCTACACTTTCAAGGAACTATGAACTTGCACTCCAAAGTCTCTTTGTTTGGTTATGCTCTTCAAGACCTTACCATTCAGTGTGTAAGTCCCACTCTGATTTGCCTTACCACCATGCAGTTCCTCTCATTTTATCTAAATTAAACTCCCATCTGCCACTCCTTGCTCATTGGCCCATCTGTTCAAGGTCCCGTTATACTTTGGGGTAATCTTTGTTGCTGTCCTCTAAACTACCAATTTTGGTGTCATCTGTCAAATTACTAACATTCGCATCCAAATCATTTATATAAATGACGCAAAGCAATGGACTGAGCGGTGATCTTTTTGGCATGCTGCAGGTCACAGGCCTGTAGTCCAAAAAGCACTTCCTCACCACCCTATGTCTCCTACCTTTGAGCCAATTTTGTATCCAAGTGGCTTGTTTTCTCTGTATTCCATGTGATCTAACCTTGTTAACCAGCCTACCATGTGAACCTTGTCAAATATCTTACTGAAGTCCATGTAGACGTCAAAAAAAACTCAATCAAGTTTGTGAAACATGATTTCCCACGCACAAAGCCATGCTGAATATCCCTAATCAGTCCTTGCCTTTACAAATACATGTACATCCTGTCCCTCCAATTCCCTCCAATTTGTCCACTACTGATGTCGGGTTCACTGGTCTGTGGTTCCTTGGCTTTTCCTTACCACCTTTCTTAAATAATGGCATCACATTAGCCAACCTCCGGCCTTCTGGCACCTCACCATGGCTAAAGATGACGCATCATCTGTTTAGCTTCTGAGATCAAATGAGATTGGGCGTTTCAGACCTGTAGTTTGAAGGTAATATCAGCTGCTTCATCAATGATCCTCCTTCTATCATAGGTTCAGAAGTGGAATGTCCATTGATTATGTAATTCCTAGCATCGTTTGTGAATCTGTCCTTGCTGTGAATGCAGCAAAATCTGGACAAAATTCAAGGTTGCACCGACAAGTGACAAATAATATTTGTGGTACAATTACAAGTACCGTGCATTGACCATTTCACAACAAGATAGTCCAACTGTCCCCACGTGACATTCATGGCATTACTATTATTGAATCTCCCATTGGCAACCTCCCAAGATGTTGACATTCAGCAGAGATTGAACTGAGCCAACTACATCAGCCTCTGGTTTGCTGTTATCACCAGGATTAAGAATTTTGCAGCAAGTAACTCTCATCCTGACTGCTTGAAACCTGTATACCATCTGAGACATTGAAGGATGATGGGATATTCTCCACTTCATTGGTTGGGTGCAGTTCCAGCAGGACTCTAAGCTGAACGCCTATCGGGACCAAGTCTCTTGGTTGATTGGCACCCCATACACAACCTTAATGTAATCACTCTGCCAATGTTCGTAGTGTGTGCCACCAGCAAATGCAGTGCAGTATCTCAAGGCAACACACCAGCTCCTCCAAATCTGTGATCTCTGCCACGTAGAAAGCTGAGGACAGGAGATGTACTGCAACAACCTGCAAGTTCCCTTCCAGACCACTCACTATTCTAACTTGAAAATGTATCCCTGTTCTTTCATTGCCCACTCAGGTTTTGTAACTCTCTTTCAAAAGCACTGTGATTGTATCAGTACTCAGTAAAAGTCAGATTTTGCTGGAAACAGCAATATTCTGTTTTTAATTTCCGATTTCCAGTATCCGCTGCTCCTGGTTTTTTGCTCAGCAAAAGTCACCCCTCGTTGCCAAGGTGATGTGCTGCCTTCTGCGCAAATGCGATATTTTTTCCATCTTCCACAACAACCATGCATTTAGGTAATAAATACAACACCATTTTCATGCTGAGTGTTTGTAATTGAATGGACTGATGTTGATTACGTTTTGAATTCCATTCCTAAATGATTGAAAAGGCATCCTACACGCATACAATTCCAGCTTGGGCCTCATAAGTGAAAGCCTGTTGTTACTGTATTGCCCCATTCCCTAATATTTGGATTGTGATCATACTGATTACTGTGGTTTCTTTGTAGGAGCTGGGTAAATATGGACTACTTTATTACAATGCCCTCTTTATGATTCTGCCTTCTTTGGTCATTGCATACTTCACAGGTGATCTTCAAAAGGTAAGCACTTTTCAAGCCGAAAACTTGATACGATAGTGTTTTTATTTTTATAGACCTTAACAATTTTGATCTTTAAGAAATCGACTCTTAAAATGAGTTCCACCCCTCAATCTGTATTACCAGAAGTTAAAGATACTGAGTGGATTAAAGGTCCACTTCTGAACTGTATGCTTTTTTTGTGCATCAGATTGCTCCCGATAGATTCATTTGCTTCTAACCATTGTCCCTCCCTCACTTCCTTATTTTGCTTTCTTTCATCCATTCACGACCCATTTACCATTGCATCTCCCTTGACAGTCCAGACTCTCAAATCTGTGTTGCCCTGCAGAAAATTCCTAATCCTGAAATACATCTGGAGTGCCTACCTGCAGTGTGGCATTGAGTCTGCTCGCGGACCAAATTTATGGATTTGTTTGGTAGATAGTCTCTCTAGACTTGGACTCCATCCTACATAAGACTGATAATTGTCGAAGAGGGAACGACTGATGCACACAGTCAAAAGCTGCCAGAACTATCTCTGAATAGCTCTGGACATGAAGCTATCAGTTACTGTGACCGTAAGTTCTCAAATTCCCACTACATGCTACACCCAGCAATCTAGGTTGGTACTCATTCAGAGTTAGTAAGTACTGCCGATGCTGGAGTCAGAGATAAGTGTGGAGCTGGAGGAACACAGCAGGCCAGGCAGGATCAGAGGTAATTGATTGTAGACACTGCCTGGCCTGCTGTGTTCC